>MNCI01004656.1:2093677-2189369 GCA_015680685.1 Gnetum montanum
GGTTTAGAGGTCATGCTAGGCATGGAGTGGTGCAGTCGATATAGGCAAGTCATGGGAACCTAGGTGAAGCAGGATAGGAAGTGGACTAGCCATCCCTTCTAGCTCGGTTATAAACCTAACCATGGTGGAAGTGCTAGATTGCCTCTAAGGAATAGATGCTAGAGGAAGAAAACCCCAAGGAATACTCTTAGAGTATGATCCAAATACGCTATGCCATATTAATAAAGCATTCTTTTCTTCCTCTTTCTACATTTTTCCTATTATTTCCTTTATACATAATGTCGAATATCACATATATTTTGTGTTTGGTATATTTTCTTCTTATGCATGATGTCTAATATATCATATATTTGAAATTTTCCATAACATCTGGGGATGATATTTCACAAGAGTAATTGGTAATTTGGGTTAGTAACATATCCTCATCCTAGATTTATAAGGTGTAATGGTTATCTAAATACTTTTCTCAATAGGTGTGATTCAACCAAGATGTATAGCATTCAATATTAGAAGTTTTTATGATATTATGAAATGTGGTGCATTGCCAATTGATTATAGTAATGTAATTCTTGGGAGGCCTTCAAATTTTGATAATGATTCTCAATTTGATGGGCCAAGAAATGTGTGAAGTGTAGCAAGAAAAGATGAAATCCATGAGTTAATTCCTATGACTACTGAACAAGTGAGGTAGTAAATCTCAATTAATGCCTCCTTAATTCTTCTTAGATAGAGGGAATACATTAAGAAACATGATGAGGCTAGTTTTAATCTTGTGATAGTATCAACTACTGCTTCTAACCATGATATGTAGGTAGATCTTCCAACAGGTGTACTAAGCTTCAAGGAGCAATTTCCCAATGTGTTCAAGGAAACTTTGGATGGATTTCCACCAATGAGGAATGTTTAATATTAAATTAAATTTATTGTTAATGCTACCATTCCAAATTAGAGGTCATCCTAGATGGTACCAAATCAATGAGCTGAATTGCAAATGTAGGTAGAGGAGGTAGTTGCAAATGCCTAATGAGGAAGCCAATCTCTTCTTGTGTAGTTCTAGTAGCGCATATACTCAAGAAGGATAGTGAAGAATGGAGGATGTGCATTGATTTAAGGTTTGTGAATAGTATAAAAGTAAGATCAAGTTTCTTATTCTAAGGACACATGATATTCTTGATATTTTTACCAATGTAGAAAAATTTATCAAAATGCATTTGAATATTGGATATCACCAAAGTAGAATTAGGGTTAGTGATGAGTAAAAACGTTTTTCAAGACATTGGATGGATTGTATAAGTTATTGGTGATGCCATTGAGGCTCACAAATATCCCTACTATATTCATGGGGTTAATGCATTATGTTCTCAAAGATTTGATTAGTAAGTATTGTATTGTCTTTTTTAATGACCTTTTGATATACATATCTAATGAGAAGAAGCATTTAAATCACTTGATAGGAGTGTGTCTTAACTTGGAGAAAGAAAAATTGGTAATCAATGTGAAGAAGAGTTAGTTATTGAAGAAGTAGATTGCATACTTGGAACATGTAATTTTCAAAAATTAAATCAAAATGAAAGTTACCAAGGTGAAACCTAATACATATTGGCAAATTACTAGAAATGGTAAAGAGGTAAGATCATTCCTTGGTTTAGCACGTTTTTCTAGAAGGTTCATAAAATAATTTAGTCATATTTCATGGTCTAGATTTTTATTAAAAAAATAATAATTAAGACTTCAAGTGGAATGGTGAAACCCAAAGAATATTTGACTTTTTAAAGGAAAAAATATCAAGTGAACTAGTACTTATAATACCAAATTAATGTTTTCAGGTGGAGATGGATGCAAGTGGACTTACCATTGAAGAGATACCTTCAGAAGAAGGAAGACCTATTGCTTTTTTTTTCTTTGAAAATTTGAATGAGTTAATGCATAAATATTGTATGCATGAGAAGGAATTGTACACTATTCTTCAAGAAATCAAGCATTGGAGGCATTATCTACTTCCTAATCAGTTCACTTTATTGACTAATCACAAAGAACTTTAATTTCTCAATTTCCAAAAGAAGTTGAGTGTTAGAAAATGAAAAATAATTACAAGAGTTTGATTTTTTGCTCAAGAATAAGAGTGGAAAGGCTAGTGTGATGGTTGATGCATTGTATAGGATGCATGTGGTGAATTTTATCAGGTTTGAGTGATTTTGCTAATTTATATGAAGATGATTCAAATTTTGGGTAGGTTTGGAGAAGCCTCAAAGAGCCATTGTTTGGTAGGATAGACCAATGAAAGGACTATTGTATTCAAAATGAACTTTTATTCAAAAAATGGAAAGATTCATATTTCCAATTGTGATTTTAAAAGAAATATTTTTATTGAAAAACGTTATCATGGCATGGTAGGTCGCATGGGCAAAGATAAGACATTGGAGCTTATTGGTAGACACTATTTTTAGCTTGGAATGACCCCTAAAGTCTTCAAATTTATGAAGGAGTATTTGACATGCTAGAAATTTAAGAAAGGTAAAGGATTTGATAGACATTATATGCCTTTATAAATTTCCAAAGGTCCTTGGGAAAGTGTGTCAATGAGCTTTGTGAGTGGGATTCTAAAGATCGAAAATGAAAAAGATGCTATCTTTGTGGTTGTGGATAGATTCTCCAAGATGGCACACTTCATTCTATATAAGAAGGTGAGTGATACATATCATATTGAAAATATGTTTTTTTCAGCATATTGTGAAGTTGCATAGGATTTCTTTAAATATGTTTAGTGAAAGACACTCCAAGTTTCCTAGTCATTTTTGGAGGTCACTTTAAAAGATTTTTGAAAAAAAATGTTGAACTTTTCTAGTGCATATTATCCATAGTTTAATGGTCAAACTAAAGTGGTTAACAAATCCTTGCTTAATAATATAAGGTATTTGTGTGAAGAAAAACCTAATATGTGGAAAAAATTATTATATCATATTGAATTGTCCTACAATAATGTTTTCCATGTTGCTATTGGGAAGCGTTCATTTGAGACCAATTATTTTTTCCCCTAAGATGGTGGATAATTTGAGAAGCTTTGATGAAGAGGCTCAATTGAGTGCAAACTATATACAAGAGATGAAAGATCTTCATACTTAACTAAACACGAATCTTAAAAAGAAGGTTGAAAAAGGAATCCTGAAGAGAAATGAGGGTAAGAGGAAGTCCAAATTTGCTATTAGTTATCTTATTTGGATGCACTTGAAGAAGAAGAGATTGAGGGATGTCAACTTCTCAAAATTGAAGGCCAAAAAGATAGATTCTTTCAAGATAAAAGAAAATTAATGATAACGCTTTTGAAATTGACTTACCAAATAATGTAGGTATGTCTTTTAATTTTAATGTTGTAAATCTTATGAATTACCATGGACTAGAAAATTATGAATTATTATAGGGTAGCATCAATGAATTGAAGTGTACTATTGACAAATCTAAGCTTTCAAATGAGAGAAAGCAATTTAGACTTAAGAAGAGAGAAGCTTCTAGCACTTGTGGAGTGAAGAGACATGAGTGCTTGATCCATTAAAAGGATCAAACTATTCATGATGTTGTTTGGGTTCATGAGATCAAAATTATTGAGTGGGGGTGGGGATCACTTCTAGCCCTACTTCCTTGTTCACTTAATTTCACTTTTTGAAGGGTGGAAGAGTAGGTATAGGAACACCTCTTTCAAACCTTGGTGTTAATCCCTACTAAAGAGGAAGTAAGATGAGAAAAGAGAAAAAAGTCTTCTAATAATATAAAAGAATTCTTTCATCTATGAAAAAGCAAGTTGGAGATTAATATGCGTGTGTTTGCCATTGTGTGGGATCTTAGTTGTTGTAGGTTATTACGTGCTAGCCTTGTTTGAAATGAAAGAGATTCAATTCAATTGATCATTGCATCAAGGTCAATCCTGTGTGATTGTAAAGCCTCCTACTCTATAATATCATTGACTGTATTAGTGTTTTGGTATGTTGGTTTGTGGGTTTGTAGATCCATTGTATTTAGAATCTTCTTTCAATTTTATTAGAAGATAGCTAGTTTTCTTATTTTCTAGCAATTAATTTGTCATGCATACGCTCTAGATTCTGTGTGATTCAAAGGGTTAAAGAAAATTAGAGTAATCCTACTCCACTTAGCCATCTAGATCACTTGCTACGATGCCACTTAATTTAGAATTAAATGCACATGCACAAGGGTTAAATTGCATCACAAGCAAAGTTTTCAAGAGGATTCTATTCACTAATAATTTAGCTAATTGGCCAAACTCATGTTGGAATTCCTACCTTAAGAATGAATTGCATCGTGAGTGAAGTTTCTTCTTAAAAAAAAGAGGACTATGTTCATTGGTAGTGCAATAAGTTTGTAAGTGTGATGAGGTCCAACATTGATCCTTACCCTACATTACCCACCCCTTTCCCATATATTTTGAAAAACAATTCTATTTTTCCTATACCCTTTTCCTATTCTAAAGACGAAAAAAAAAAGACCTAAGGAAAAATTTGAAAGTTATGGCTAGCCATGATCTAAAAGAAGCCTTTTCTCTTGAAAAAGTTTGGTGTAAGTCCCATTCTCAAAGGTATTCTCTATGTTAATAGTTTTTATCTTAGAAATGATTGAGCTTGAAATCTTAATTGTAAGCTATAATTTATAAAGTATACATACCATGATTATATCTTAAATGATATCACAAGGTGGTGTGAAATATGATTTATGTCTAGGTTTTCAATATGATTATATGATTATTTTAATCATTACTACGTTATAGTCCATTTCATAATTTTGTAAATTTATAATAAGTTTCATGTTTTAGCCTTATCTTGAAAGCATAAGTGGATAACTTAACCCTTGCTATTTCTACACTTTAATTAAAAAAAATAGAAGTTTCAAATATTCTTTCTAGCTTGGAGTTATCATCTTTATAATAACAATGGAAAAAGAAAAAAGAAAAAAAGAAAAAAAACAGAAGAAAAAAGATAATGGGTGCCTGGGTGGTGCGATAGCAGAGGTTTGACTTTTTATGTAGTGTGCACCGTAGGAAAAGTGTTACTACTTGGGAGTTAAAACGGCACAGGCGACTAAGGTAGCGACTTTTGCAGCAACACAAAACTTTTCTCTTGGCTGGGCTTCCTGTAATTTGGCCCACGCTCCTTCCACGGCTTTTCTAAGTGCTTGCATGGCTGGAGATGTTGCTCGCATGGTGTATCCCAAGCGTGTTTTGAGTGGTCAGCATGGCTTATGCCAACCAAGCCTGCATCCATTGTAGTGGCTGTACACGCTTTAAACCATGGAGTTCTGGGTGTTTATGGATCTCAGTCTAGGACTGCTCTGTATAGATTCAACGTATATCAAGGTACTCGTCGGCAATTTGGAATGCGTCCCTTGTTGTAACAGCAAGAACAAAAGCATAGGTCATGCATTTTGCTTTTCAGTTATTATCTGTTTAATTTTTCTCTCTTTCGTCATTGCATGGTGAATGCCTATTTATTGTAACTTGTTTCATGATAGCATTTTGAGGTATGAATTTGTTTCTGGATCATACAGGCTTGTTACAAATTTGTATATATATAGTTATATACATACACAAGTAAATATCTTGGGTTTTCTTGTTCTTTGTCCTTTTCTCCGTGATATTAGTTTCCTTTTTCGTGCTGTAAATACAAGGATACTGTGGTCTTATTTTTCAGCGGCACATTTTCTATATATATATATATATATATTTCTAGTGTTAGCTTATTGTAGCTTTTATATATATATATATATATATAAATAATATGGTAATTATTGAGAATGTTTCTTGTTGTTAGTATGTTTGACCGGTAAAGTGGTCAAACATGTTGACCCCTTAATAAAAAAAATCATGATAATCAATTGGATTCAGCCGCCTTTGCACCTGCCTTCTTGGTTAAATGGTCGGGTCGCTGTAAATGCGATGTTGTCATAGATTCATACTATTAGATCCATAGCTACTGAAGGTTGTTCCTGTGAATGCCCTCTCTTGTGTTGGAATGCATGAGAAGTTCCTTACTACAAGGAAGATCAGTACACATACATGAACAATATAATGCATAAACGAAAACATGAACAAAATGTAAAATAAGAAAAGCCCATAGCTAATGATCTACAACCTTATACTTTATATGTTGGGCGCTATTTTATTATTTTTCTTGGTTATGATAAAAAAAGGACCTTATCTTAGTGCATGTGGATGCTGTAAAGTAAAAATGATTTAATTTGAATGATTTTCTATAGAATCATTGGGGAAATATTTAGTATTATTTTTGTTTAATTTTCTAGGACCATAGCCATTATCCTATTTTCATGAAATGATGCATTTTGTTTACTTTAATTTTTTACGCTTTTCTAGAAGATTTATAATTTAGCTGTAAGTAATCCTCTTAATAGTTAGTAATACCTAATGTTTATTTACTATTATTTCTTTTAAACAAAAATAAAAAAAGAGGAAAAAAGTTCTAAAACATTTCAACTTCTCAATCTTTTGTTTTCCAGTTCCTATTTTCAGTGATGCAATGATAACATAAATTTTGATATTTCTATCCCTTCCTCTTTTATTTTAAAGAACAATGATTTCATTTAGTTGTGCTTAATGTGTAGAGGACCTATGAAGAAAATTAAATCTGTAGAAAATGTGAATGATTTTGAGGCACCAAAGCTCCAAAAGATAGAGGGTACTAGTAAAATAGGGAAGGGGGATCAATAGGGGAAAAGAAGGACCAATAGCATGGAAGAAAAGTGGAAAATTTTTAAATCTCCTTGATTTCAATTTTCATGATTTAGAGTCTAATTTTCATTCATTTTTAAACTTTTTTTTTAAAATGGAAGAGGAAAGTTTTAAATTGTCAAACTTCTTAAGATAGTTAGAGATTGTTCTTACCCTTAGCCTTATCTATTTTGATTCATTGGTAGACTAGTTTCAATGATTTAAAACTAATGAAGAGAATATTGACATTGGTTGCTACCTCAATAAGGAGTTCTTTAGGTAGCTGTCAGAAGAATAAATGCCTAAGTGTGAAGACTTGCTCAAAGATGTCTATCTACTAGAGCTATGGGTAGGCAAGCTTATACAAGAGGTAGTCTATCTTACAAATGAAATTTGGGGCTCTATAGTAAAAGAAGTACTTTTCTTTCTTGGCTTAGTTGTCCTTTATTGCTTTAAGAGTTATGGAATTTAGTTATCATTATATGTTTGGTTATGTATGCTTGTATGAACTTTTAAATTGAATGTAATATAGTGAAGAAAATTTGATTATAAAGCCTTTATTTCAATTTCAGGATCTCTATTATTTTTATTTCAATCATATTTTCTCCAAGTTACTAATTATTTCCTCAATTCAGTTTCAGAATTTATTTAACTTACAATCATTATTTTAATAGTATTCCTAGCTACCTTGGATTGCTATTTCATGATATATTTTCTAGTCAATTTTAAAATGTATTTATTGTCATTTCTTTTTTAGGTTGCATTTCTAGTTCATTATTGTTCAATATCTAGTTCAAAATTTATTCTCTTTTCGTACACCCTTTGGTGTAATATTTAAGAATTTTAAGTAATTAGATACTTTAAATGTTTCTCTGTATAATATCATATGTGTTTATATAATCTTGGCTCTCATGAGATGATCAACATCATAAAATATAATAGTCTCTATTTATTATTACTTATTATTAAAATTAATTTTACAACACTACATTCCACTTAATCAATTGAGTGTATTCCGAAGTTTTTGTATCCACATGGGAGATGTCGTAGATGATAGTCTCTTATAACATATTGTAAAAGGGTGTTATTTATAACCAAATTGCATGCGTTAACACACCCTTGAATTTGCTTTCTTAAATTAGATAACTATAAACATGTTCCGTTCTTATCATTAAATAGTTCCAACATGGTACTCTATTTGCAAATGAAGTTTGGTTCCAAAGATCCATATCAATTTTCTACTTTCTTCATTAGTGTCCTTGATAGTAGCTTGGACTTTTACTAATTATTCTCAATATTTTGTAAGATGCAGGAATCATGGAAGACTTGTAGATGATGCTATGAATTTGCATTATAACCTCACCCAAAGATTATAATATTATTCATGTTAAGGTGTTTGATGCAACCATTCCTTTGATACTTGGTGGAAATGTACATAACCTTCTTAATGTTAATAATCCTTATTGTAGCAAAAAAGAGTTCATCATAGTTATTTAGTTCATCATGGTTTCTATCATGATCATGATCCCTTTGGTGTTGTCTATTATTCCATCTACCATATCTATAACCATTATCTCTATCTTGGTTCTCATGTCTACCTCCATTTTTATTTTTCCCATGTTATCTATTATAATTTTTTCAATCATCTCTACTAGGTTGTCTATCTTGGCCTCTTCCTCCTTGCCTACACTCATCCTTATTAGAGCTTAATGATAAGGATGATGAAGAGGATGAAGAATTGGAAAAGCCATGCTAGCTTGCTCTACTTTCATGATTCTTTTGATTATCTCTTAATGGTTTGTTAAAAGACGTAAGGCTTGAGGTTTTCCTTATGTTGGATCTTATTCTCCCTATTTCTTACTTATTTGCTAAGGTAAAGCATAGCCACAAGTTACTTGTCTCTTCTATATTTAATAGGGGAGGATTTTAACATTGGGATCTCTTTGAATGGTAGTAAGTATCCTTCTTTTCCAGGTTGTTATGTTAATGGGTTGCTGGTTCCTTTTCCCTTAGTAGCTTCATAGTGGGCCTATATGAAATGATATTTTCAAAGTTAAACTTATAAGAATTAATAAGTCTAGAAATTTCATCAACTACTATGTACTCATTTATAGTAGCTTCTAGTCCAAATTTTATTGATGCAGTAGAAGCATTAATGAAGTTTCTTGATTAGGTGGTAATATAATATTGCCTTGTAGTCCCCTCAATCTTATCTATTCTTCTTGGTAGAAAATGAAGGAAAATTCCACATAGTAGGGATCTATATGCTAGTAAATAAACTTTACTTGGTATCACTTAGCATCATTATGCCTACTTATCCTGTTATTAATCCTTGAAGCATTATTAGCGAATGGAGAATATGCTCTATAAGAGGCATAAATGTTAGATTAATGTGTTTGTGACTTAATAAAAAATGAATTGCTAGGCTTTTAATAGTGATCATTTATGATATTAACTAATCTAAAATACTAGAACGAGTCAATGATAACAATTTTAATGATGAGCAATAAGAGTTTTTAGCTTCCATCCATACAGTCTATAAGCATTGTGAGAGATCGTGTCATAATTTTTAGACTAAACTAGCAAGATTTCTAGGTAGCTAATAATGTAATTAGAGGTTTCTATCTTGCCACTATAATCATAGTGGATTTTACTATGTATGGTTAAGTATAGTAATGTCACATGATAATTGATGTTATGATAGTCATTATTAAACAATATTAAAATATCAAAGCTATTCTAACTAATCTAGTATGTACTAAAGTCAACTCTAGTTTAGCCTAAGATAATGAGTGTTTAATCCCACTTATTGTACATGTCTTGAGCATATACATTCACTCCCAAGATTATCAAATGTTAGAGTACTTGACAAACTAAGTGATACTATTACTGGGATTACTAAGTGAACCATGTGCTTATGGTTAAAGTAGTTGCACTCATTTCACTATGTTTATCATGTGTTTGTAAAGTAAATTATTATCTAATTTAGCATAAAATTAAATGATAATAAAGGTAAAATTAAAGGAAATATTAAATTAAGTTAGACTATTGTAATGAATATTAATTAATCTTAATCTTCTTACCAATCATAGATTGTGTTTAGGTACAATGTCACTCTAATAAGATTCCATGCAATCAACTCAAGTTCATGTTATGGGCACTCATAAATTTTTACTAAGACTCAAAAAATGAATAATAAATTGTAAGAATTTCATAATCTACTATATTCATAGATTTCATTAATATGGTACATGGCCTATATTTATAGGTACAAACTTGAACAACTTCTTTGTAGCTTAAACGTTGTATTATGAGTTGCATTGTCATAGTTGTCACATTCTAGCCCACCAAAACATTATTTACCAATATTTTCAACAAATTTTTTGGGTCCATTAGGCTATGCTCTATGAATTTATATTTTTACTTTTTATTATACATCTTTTTGTTGATATAACTTGCATTTTAAGCCTTTTTTTAAAAAAAATTATTAAAATGTTTACATTTAGAAAGGAGAAAGATAAAAAATTTCATGAGTGCACAGTAGGAATATGATTTTGTCATATCATGTATTGTCCATAAGAAAATAGAATAATTTGGCTCTAATACTATGATATTATTCAAAATCTGTAATTAAAGGAGATGTGAATCCTATAATTTGCTGCAATTTCTTAGAGGGGAATTTTTCTTTGCTTGAAAACTGAAACCATTGGATCAACATTGCTAATTTAGTTTTCATATAAATTAATATTGCTCCTTGTNTCCGTCAAGAAAGACACCACCCAGGACGCCCAGACCACCTGCAAATATTCCCGTCAAGAAAGACACCACCCAGGGCGCCCAGACAACTTGCAAAAATTTCCGTCAAGAAAGACACCACCCAGGGCGCACAGACAACCTGCAACGACGGCAGGCAGCCGAGAGACGCGGCGGGTCATTACTTGTTGGCCATCCTGGGCAGCTCTGATCCATCCGCCCTGCGACGTCTATGTTCGTCAATGATCTGGGCGATGCCGGTCCTGCGTGAACTGGGGGCGTTTGCCACCCAAGCCTGCATAGGGATGATCGGGGTATGATTCCCCAGAGATGCAGAGACGCCAGCATTCCGTTCCTGCCTCTCATTCGTGTGAAACTGTCCAGGGCTCGCCCACGCCGGGGCTCCGTCATGGCGGGGATTCCCGCCGTGTGAGGTGGCCCCCCCGTGTCCCCGCCACGTTTGCGTCCGCAGCTGAATGGACATATAAATTAATATTGCTCCTTGTGTTGATGCACATTTTCCTTGGAAAGGATAAAACCTCAAAGAATAGAAGAAATAAATTGATTTCAATCTAAACGAGAGAGGCTTGAACCTATGCTTTTTCCAAGGCTAAATATGATCATTGTAGTATTTTTTTCTCTTTTATATCTATTCACTCTCAATTTTTAGCCCACTTTTAAATGCCAATGACTAGTGTAAGAAACTTGGAATTTCTAAAGAATTTATATTTCCCATCCTATGAAAGGAAATAAAAAAATATAAGTATTAAAAATTCATATTTTGTTTACATTCTAAAATTAATATTGAATATTGTTTTAACATATAGAGACCAAAAATAGTCTATTTAATAAATCATGCATTCATCTCATTGAAACTAAATATAGATTTAACAAAGTGGTTAAGCACAAATAGATGTAACAAAAATAGATCATACAAAGTTTTTGTTACAATAATATACTTTTTCATAGATATTAAGTCAAAAAATAATTAAAAAAAACATGCTTTTCATCCTCAAGAGCTATTGACCCACATAACCTACATGTGTGGTTCTCTTTTGATAGGTTAATCTATCTTCCACTTTTTATCTTGAGTTAATGTGAACTCAAAGTAGAGCAAGTTCACTTCATAATTAATAGCCTTTAATGCACTAAATCTAGATATTATGCAAAGACAAATTTATTTGCTGGAAAAACAAGAAAACTAGTTATCTTCAATTAAATTATTCAAAGATTACAACAAGGTTCACACAACCACAAGCATCCAAAAATCCTATGACACTCAAATGATATTGCAAAGCATGAGACTCTACAATCACACAGTGGTTGTTATCAATGCAAGACACAACTAAAAAAAATCTCTTCCACACCTAGGACTAAGATCTCAACTCACAAGTGAGATACAAGAGAATAGAACACATAGATCAACACATCACAAGCTAATCTTGGAGGTGGAATCACATATTGCACTCATCCAATCTCTCTTTCTTAGTTCTCCTTGCATACCAACTTTCCTTCTTTCTCATGGATGAAGTCACACATAATTATAAAGATCCAAAACCCTAGGAAGCTTTTTATTTACCTTCGTAGATGTTTTCCACATGGATTTGGAGTCTTTTGGATGTTTCCCAATTGAAACATCACATCAGAGCTATTTTTCTTCATTGACATAGATTTCTCTTGTTTTATGTAGACATCTCCTATGAGAGCTCTGTTCTCAAGAGAGATGTCTATTATTTTTTGGAGACATCTCTTCTAGACTAGAGATGTCTATACTTTAGGAGAGACATCTCTAAGAAGACTTTTACCTTTTGGAGAAGACCTCATGTGTGAAAGCCTTTCTCTTGGGAGAGACATATATTATTTTTTATATATGTATTCTTTGGACTAGAGACATCTACACTCTAGGAGAGATATCTCTAAGAAGATGCCTATCTTTTTGGGAAGATGTATCTTTTGAAGGTGCCAAAAATAAAAATTCTTGTTTTGATGCTAGAAGCCTCCAGATGCCTTCCAATAAGCCCCCATATACCATAGAACCCCTTGAACTCATCAAAATGAGCTAAAAACACCTCCAAAGATGCCAAAATATCCAAAAATATTCATCATAAAAATTCAACATAAAAATAGACACAAAAACTAGGCACACATATCTAGGTATTCACCAAGCATGAGACCTACAAAAAGAACTTGTAGGACAAGCATAAGGAAATTAGAAGAGGTGTTCCTACACCAACTCTCCCACCCTTTGAAAAGTGAGATCATGTGAATAATGAAGTAGGGTTAGAAGTGATTCTCCACTCAACAAGTTTGGTCTCATGGATCCACCCAAAATGGGCTTTTTCCAATAGCAACATGAAAAGCGTTATTATACAAAAATTCAGCATGACATAAGACGTTTTTCCACCTATTTGGCTGTCCATCACATAAACATCTTAATATGTTTAGCAAGGATTTATTCACCACCTCCATTTGGCAATAAAATTGTGAATGATATGCACTAGAAAAATTCAACTTTGTCCCTAAAATCTTCGAAAGGGACCTCCAAAAATGACATGTGAACTTGGAGTCTCTATCACTAACAATATTAAAAGTATTATCATGCAATTTCACAACATGCTAGAAAAATAAATTTGCAAGATGAGAGGCATCACTCACCTTCTTACATGAATAAAATGTGTCATCTTAGAGAACTTATCTACAATAATAAAAATTACATCATTCCCACTATTGGTCTTTGGAATACTACTCACAAACTCCATTGACATACTTTCCAATGGACCGTTGAAAATTGGTAAAGAGATATAGTGTCCATCCACACCTTTACCTTCTTTGAACTTGTAATATGTCAAGCATTCCTTCACAAATTCTGAAACTTTAGTTGTCATACCAGGCCAAAAATAGTGCCTACCCTTAAGTTCCAATGTTATATCCCCACCCATGTGACCTACCATGCCACTACAATGCTTTTCAAACAAAATCTTCTTCCTAAAATCATAATTAGAAATACATACATTTCCATTCTTAAATAATAGTTTATCTTGAATATGATAGTTCCTTCATTCATCATCCTGTTCATCAACAGCTCCTTGAGACTCATCCAAACCTACCCAAAATCAACATCATGCTCATATAAAGAAGAAAAATCATCCATACCTTCCACATGAGGTATGCTAAAATTTACCACATACACCCTAGATAATGCATCAGCTACCACATTGGCTTTTCCACTTTTGTGCTTCAACACAAATTTAAACTCTTATAACTATGTAATCCATTTCATGTGCTTTACACTCAAATTCTTTTATGAGTATAGAAATTGAAGTGCTTTGTGGTCCATCATCAAGGTGAATTCTTTGGGCAACAAGTTATGCCTTCAATGCTTCATTTCTTGAAGAATAGTATACAGCTTCTCATATATGCTATATTTTTGCCTTAACACTTTCAACTTTTTAGAAAAGAAAGTAATAGGCCTGCCTTTTTGTGAAAGTATCCCACCAATGGCATGTCCACTTGCATTCACTGCCACATGAAAAAGCTTCTGAAAATCTAGAATTGCAAGCACCACTTCACTGGTAATCATTTCTTTCAACAAGTTAAAGCTCCCTTTGGTTTTGTTATTCCACCTAAATTCCTTATTTTTCTTCAACAAAGAAAACATAGACTACGAAATACCACTAAAAGTTTTGATGAACCATCTATAAAAAATTGCTAAACCAAGGAATGATATTATCTCCCCAACATTCTTAGGAGTTGGCAAATTCCTTATAGCCTTCACCTTGATATCTTCCATTCAAATATGATTCTTAGAAACCAAATGCCCCAAATATGTGATTTCCCTCTTAAGGAAATGACTTTTCTTCATGTTGATCATCAATTGTGCCTCCTCCAACTTCAAGCACACCATCCTCAAGTGATCCAAGTGCTCTTCCTCATTAGAGCTATACACCAAAATATTGTCAAAAGAGATAATACAACACTTACCAATCGAGTCCTTCAATACATCATGCATAAACCTCATAAATGTAACAAGTGCATTCATGAGCCAAAATGGCATCACCAACCAACCAAATAATTCATTCATTGTTTTGAAAATTATCTTTCAATCATCACTAGGCTTTATTCTAATTTTATGGTATCCACTCTTCAAATCAATTTTGCTAAAAATTTCAACATTTGTAAGGACATCAAGGATATCATCCATCCTTGGAATAGAAAACTTGTACCTTACTATTATCCTGTTCACTACCTTAAAATCAATGTAGGTCCTCCATTCATCACTATTATTCTTTGGCATTAACATCACTGGAACTGCACAAGGTGAAAATGGATTCCCTCATGAAGCCATTTTCAAGTAACCAATCTACTTTCATCTGTAATTCAACCCTCTAATTTCGTTCCATATGGTAAGCTCTCTCATTTGGAATGGTTACACTAGTAATGAAATCAATTTGATGTTGTACATTCCTCATCAATTGTAGTCCATCCATTTCCCCCTTGAATACCTTTGGAAATTTCTCCTTCAAGCCTAAAACACCTATAGGAAGTTAAACTTTCATGTAATCATGGTTAGTAGAAACTATTTCTATAAAAACAAAACCAAAACTAGTTTCATAACGTTCCTTAATATATTCATCCTTTCCTAGAAGGATTAAGGAAGCATTAAGTGGGATTTTCTACCTCACTTTTTTAGTTGTCATGGGAATCAAATCATGGATACCACCATGTCTAACAATGTTGCACACATTTCTTACTTCATCAAACTAAGAACCATTATCAAAACTCCAAGGTCTATCAAGAATTACATCAACACAATATATTCAAAGCACATCACACATCACAACAACATGAAAACTTCTAATTTTAAATTTCAAAGTACATTGTTCCCTCACCTCTTGGGAAAAATCTTGGATGAGGATTAGTTACCAAACCCAATCTAGGAACTACCTTAGAAGAAATAACATTTTCTTAGTCTCCATCATAAATCAAAATATGAATTCATTCCTCACTAAGTAAACAACTAGCTCCAATCCAAAAAAACAATTTCCTATCAAGATGATCTTCTCTACTCACATTCCCCATGAATGCACAAGAATTTAATTTATAAACATTATCAATTTTTAGAGCATTAGGATTACCTCTCTAAAGAGCTTGGCTTGATGTCTCCTCCACCTCTATGGTTCCCACATCTTTGCCTTAGGCTACCTTGTGAAGAAAACATTCACATTGCTTATGTCCCCATTCTCCACACTTGAAGCATTGAAATTTTGATGAGCTTCTATCTTAACCCTTGCCTCCCTTGCTTAGGTCCTTCCTAGTTTTACCGTTCTCATCACCTCCTTTAGTCTTCTTATCTCGTCTTTCCTCCTTGTCTTTAGATTTGAATTTGAATCCCTTATCAGATCCAGATCCATTCTCCTTCCCCTTAGAAGTTTCTTCCCTTCTATTTCCAAATCCACCTAGTTTTTTCTTAGCTTTGAGTGTCAAATAATAAGCCTCATCAAGTGTATATGGCTCATGAAAGGAAAAATCTTGCTAGTATGTCATTTTGAGACCTCCTAAAAAGATTGAAGCTTGCTCAAACTCCTCCCAATTTACCTTAGCTTGATGGAATAGATCACAAAATTTGATATAAAATTCTTTGACATCCTTGTCACCTTGCCTTAGGAATTTTAACTTCATAATGGTTTCTTATCTCTGATGAGATTGTTGAAATTTCCTTGTCCACATATATTTCATCAAATCTCAATCTCTAATAGGCTAACTATTTCATATTTTATAACCATGGAACTCCTTTTTCCACCCTGTAGAAGCCATACCTTCTAATCTATATTTAGCAATAGGTACCCACAAGTTATTTGGTACCTCTTCCAATAGAAAATGCTTCTCAAGTACCTTTAACCAACTTGCAAAAGCATTGGTACCATCTACACCATTAAAAGTATTCAACTCTACATATGGAAGTCTTGAAGAATTTCTAAATACTTTAGAAATCCTAGCCTCATCTTCATCATCAAGCTTACTTGAAGAAGTATTAAGCACCACTAAAGCCCTTGGAGTTATAATTTGAGGAATAGGATTCCCTCCCATTGGAATCCTTTGCTGATGGTTTCATACAATTCCATAGCTTCTTTGATCTTCCTCTTCATCTACTTCATCTCCACCTAGTTATGAAACTTCTTCATCTAAATGTACAAGCAAATCACTTCCACGTGTTGGGATATGGCTCAGACTAGCATGTTTATCCACCTTCGTGTTGATTTTATCCAATCAAACAACCATCATCTGGAAGTCTGACTTCATGCTCTTCATGTCATGATTTAAATCTTACACATATTTCTTCTTGTATGTCATTTGAAATTGACAAAATCCTTAACCAAAATCTAGGCAACAATAAAGCTAGGCTTCAATAACAATAACACTAGAGTGCTGCAGGATATTTTCCTTTTTTTTCTTGGGTTTTGTGGCGTCTACTGGGCGGGGTGCTGACTGTGTCCCCCTGTGGGGGGCCGGCCTACCCGCCAGTGGGGTTGCTTGTCGGTCTCGGGGCGGGGGGCGCTGATTATTTTGTTCCCCCCCTTCTTCCTGTTCTTTTAGTCTTGGGCACTTTGGGGCCGCGGTTGCTGGTCCGCGCTACGCGCAGGTGTAGCTCTTTTTTTGGAAATAGATACTCTCAACCTTTTCCTAAAAAAACAATAACACTAGAGTAGGTTCACTCCAAAATTAATCACCTTCAATGCACTAAATCCAAATATTAATCAAACATAAATTTATTTGCTAGAAAAAAAAGAAAAATAGCTATTTTCAATTAAATTATTTGAAGATTATAATTTGATTCACACAACCCAGAAGCATCCAAGAAGTCTATCACACTCAAATGATATTACAGAGCATGAGGCTCTACAATCACATAATGGTTGTTCTCAATGTAAAATAGAATCATAAGAGATCTCTCCCACAACCTGAGAGTAAGATCTCAACTCACAAGTGAGATACAAGAGAATAGAACACATAGATCAACACACCACAAGCTAATCTTGGAGCTACAATAACTTATTACACTCATCCAATGTGCTTAGCCAATCTCTCTTACCTAGTTCTTATTGCATACCAACTCTTCTCCTTTCTCATGGATGAAGACATACATAATTATAAAGATCCAAAACCCAACAAAGCTTTCTATCTGCCTCCCTAGATGTTTTCCACATCAAACTAGAGTCTTTTGAATGTTTCCCAATTGAAACATCATGTTGAAGCTTTTCTTCTTTGTTGATAAAGACATCGCTTATTTCATGTAGATGTCTCTTGTGAGAGTTCTATTCTTAGGAGAGACTTCTACTATTTTTGGAAGATATCTTCTTTGGAATGGAGACCTTGATACTTTAGGGTAGACATCTCTAAGGAGACATCTATCTTTCAAAGGAGGCATTTGTTGTGAAAGCCCTACTTTTGAGAGAGACATCTACTATTTTTTTGTAGACATATTATCTAGACTAGGGATGTCTACACTTCAAGGGAGACATCTCTAGAAATATTTATATATTTTTAGGGAGACATCTCTTCTAAAGGTGTAAAAAATAAAAATGCTTGTTTTGATGCCAAATGCCTTCTAATTAGTTCCCATAGACCTTGAAACCCCATGAACTCATCAAAATGAGCCAAAAACACCTTTAAACATGCCAAAAAATCGAAGAATATTCATCATAAAAATTCAAAAAAAAAATGCACACAAAAAATAGACACACATGTCTAGGTATTCTCCAAGAGTGAAACTTGCAAAAACAACTTGTAGGACAAGCACAAGGGATTCGAAAGAGGTGTTCCTACATCATAAAGAAAACTTGCTAAAGAAGCTCAATATCCAATTAGGATTTTAGTTGTAAGATAAGAAACTTCTCACTCTAATTGATTACCTCTAATATGCTCTAAGTTAAATTTTTTACCTTCTATTTTTGACCATAACTTTTTTAGCATTTTCTTCTTAACTATTTTACATGTGTACCTAGCATTAATTTACACTACTTCAAATGATATAGTCCATGTATTTAGTCATTGTATCCCTTGGAAATACCATTCTTGTTCTTTTATATATTTAATAATTACTCTAGAAATTTTGGTTTACTTAGTTTTTATCAAATTTTGAATATAGCTATTGAATTGAAAGAGAGATTCAAACTTTATGGGAAGTAAATTATATTCCAAATGTAACATAGATTAAGGTGTTATATTTTAAGCTTTAATTCATCCAATTTTTACACCTTTCCAATAGCTTGCTAATTTTTTTCTACTAACACCTAGTCCCATATAACACATATATACAACATTGTAGGATAAATAACATTCTTAAAACATTTTCTTCTAACATTTAAAGCCTATAGTCATGATTTTTTACATTTATTTATAATTACACATAGAGCCTTAGTTCCTTATGTGATTCTCTTCTTAATACATTTATCCCATCTATAGTTAAAACCTAAGTATATGAAGGAGTTTCCTATCTCTAAATTTGTAATCCCAAATTTAAAAGTATAATTTACATTTCATGTACCCTCTATCATCATGTTGTTTTTTTCTAAATTTACTTGTAAGCTAGAATATAGAAAAAATTACCTCAAATTTGAAACATATTTTTTATAATTTTTGTAGATGTACAAATTATGATGGCATCATCTACATAGAGTAAATTCACTACATGAGATCATAACTTGCTTTCATCCTTATAGTTTCCTATAGATATCCAATTGTACAACTAATTAATAAAGAAATCAAAGAAAGTTAGGAATAAAGAACATCTTTGTTTCACTCTAAGTTTTCTCCAAAACTAAAAATTATCCATTGATTTCTTGTCTTTGAGCTCAATGATGACTTTCTCATATAGCTTTGAAATTGTTGCCATAAATTCTATAGGGATGTATAATTTATTTAGGAACAATCATAATTTTGTTATAAATCACAAAATCATATGCTTTTGCAAAGTCAACATAGAAAATAAACAATTTTCTATGAGGCTTTTTATAGTTTCCATGCAATATTTGAGTGCAACCAAGTGGATAATTGTAAACTATTTCTACTTAAAACCAACCTAACTAACTACTATGATATTATTAGTTACTACCCAAGTGCTAGGTTTTTTCAAGTATAGAGTCCAACAAAGAAAATATATTACTTATAATGATCATGTAATAATTGTTCAAATTATTTTTATCTTGTCTTATATACAAATATATTACCTTGCTAACTTTTTATAGTTGGTGTAAGCCATTTTGTAGAATTATTTTTAATTGATGATAAATTTCTATATGAACAAAATTTCCTATCCATTTAAGCAATCTATCATACAAACCATTATTATCAACAACCTTTTTAGTATTTGATGAGTAGCAAGAGTTCTTAATGTCCAACTATATAAGTCACACAAATATTCACACAGGACCAAATAATAATTTTTGGATGAAATAATATGAACTCTAGATAGTTAATATGAGGCTCATTAATCAATGTATTCTTATTGCAATTATTGGTAATCAAAGTATATGATTTAAGTCACAAAAAGGTATAATATGTAATGATGTTGTTCGGCTATGAAGTGGTAAGAATATAACATTGGAAGATAAATATTAATTCTAATTAACTAGAAGACAATGAAAAATAAATCTAATATAGTCTAATGATGGTAAGCATCTATTCATAATCTTCCATTTATGTTGTAGGCTCATATAGTTGTTACTAGGATTATAAAGTAAATCACTACTAGTCAAACCAAATGATATTACCACTAGGTTAGCAAGTAGCTATACTTAGTGATTAAGGTTCGTTGTACTTCACCACATAATAACATATATTAGAAATCTAAATGACATAAAACTGTAAATGATAATTAAAAGGTAAGTGCATATAGAAAGTAAATCTATGCTACGTGAGATGTTGCAATGATCATAAATATTATTGATCTTTATTATTATCCATGAAGCATGTCTAGATATACTTCACTCAAATAAAGATGTTGTATAAATACTTAAGATTATACTACAAGTTCTCAAAACTAACTATGAATTTAAGAAAATAAACTACAAAATTTTCAATAAGAATGGATCAAAAATAATCATTCAATGAGATGCGTGATTGGTATTTATAAACATGACTAGATCCTAATATATTATGTAAATGATATCATAGGTGGAGATACCATATTGCAATTATGATATCATTGATGTAATATTATTTATAAATGATAAAGAGTTCATCATACTCCTATGACTAATTAAAAACTCATCTTCAAGATGGACAAAAGTAGGATAGAGTTACAAAGATATGGAGGTGGTATAATTGATTAGCTTTTCAACAAATAAACTAATAATCAACAAATAACTAACTAATTGACAAACTGAACTAGAGTGCCACATAGCATCCTACATTCAAATGTGTTAAAAATCAAAAATCATTTGAGTACCTAATAATAATTCAAAAATGATTTCAAGATATTTAAAAATGGCTTGTTGTAAGTATTCATATGATACTTGGCAGGGTTTTTCTTCTTGAATCAATTGTTGTTAAGGCTACTTCCCCAAAGTTGTGAGTCTTTTCATATTGAAATAATCAAGAAAAGCTCTTAGATTTTCTTCCTTTATCCATAGATCATTGATTTTCTAGGCTAGTTCAATAAAAGTCTCTATTTTTGGCACTTTCTAGGGATATGGTAGTTGTGAAACTAATTTATTTTCCTTAACATACTAGTTTATGAATTAATTTTTCTCAATATCAAAAGTTCTAACTTATGCCTATAAATCCTAGTAGTCATTCATTTGTATTCTATATTGGTTGTGACATCTCTTTGATCATGGTAGTTAGCCTTTACTAGTAATTATGCATTAGCAATATGAATTTTTTACTATTCTTCATTTCTATCCTTGTATTATTTCCCATACAAAAAATGCATTTTTGCTAATTGTTATTTTAGCTCATTTCATGACCTACTTGCAATTAATATTTCCAAATTTGCATATCTTAAATTGGACAATTTTATATACTAGGTCATGTCTTCTATATATAATTCTTTCATTTTCATCTTGACCTAATGTACTTGTGTGATGCTGTCAAGGATGAACTACCATCCAAGTAACTATTGTATTGCTACATTGATTTTGGATTTGGAAAAATTGATATTTGATGAGCGGAAAGGTACCCCTATGATCAACCATACTAATTCAAGCGTTTCATGCATGATCCAGTCAAATTCCAAGGACTAAGTGCTTATGCACCCTTGTGGAACAAGGATGGGTTGGTTGATCATTGTCTTTCCAAGCTTACTTGTATGTCATAATTGTATGGTTAAGTAAGCTTGAGGCATATGATTTTTATAGCTTTTATGTTTTTATGTCCTGTGCTAGTAGGGAAAGAGTGAGATAACTAAGTGACTAATTTAACTTAACTATTGATTAACTAAGCTTTAACTAATTCTAACACCAGTATCCATTCTCACTTGCCATACACATCCTGAACTAGTGCAACACTACTGGGATTACCAAATGTTAGTCATTACTGGGTTACCAAGTGTTACATGCATGCTTGAAGTGATCATACTAAGTGTATTTTAATGATTTGCTTAATTGATCAAAATGAATTGCTACGCTAATAATAGAAATATAAAGTGCATAAAATAAAATAAAATAAATCCATAAGAAAATAAGATAAAAGAAATGTGTAAGAAAACAAATCTCAACTGCTGCAAGGATGAATCAAAGAGCTTGTCTTTATTGCTGTACACAAGGTGTGCTCAAGTACATAATACTTGAATAAAGATCCATCCACACTTCGACCTCCTACTATGGGCACTTGGAAACTACTCTAAATTTCAAATAGACTACAAGAGTTTTGCTACTTGACTGCTACAAGACTCCTTTCCAATTGTGCACCCGGGCACTGTATTTATAGAATTTGGAGCAACTACCCTAATAATTAGAGTAACCACTCTAATAATTAGAATAAATTGCTAGAGTAATTGCTCTAATAATTAGAATAAACAACTAGAGTAACTAATGTAATAATTAGAATAAACTACTAGAGTAACTACTCTAATGATCAGAATAAACCACTAGAGTAATTGCTCTCATCAGACCCCCATGACTGAATGAAAACTCATCCTCAAGTTCCTTACAAAATATTGGGAAGGTAAGGGATTATTGACTAATTGACAACTGATGGTGGAATGGGATGACAGACTCAATGTGCCTAGTGATGGATCAATAAGCATATTACAACATTGTGATGAACACTCATACATAAATGACATCCAAGCCTTTATTTGGTAGTTTGAAGAGAAAGAGAGAGAAAGAAGATAAAGTGTGTTGTTGCCAATGCCAAGATTGTTCCTTCCATTGTTTATCCATAGCCACACCATTACACTTGCTCCTTTCATAAACACTCTAGTTCTGGTCCATCTTGAGTGCTTCCTCCAAGCCCACTCCATTGTTTGTATGATCACCATCTGCACACACAACATAGTCACAAATGAGCAAGGATAGATAAACCATAATGCAGTTGATACCTTGCCTCGATATGAAGCACATTGGCTAAGTTGTGCTTATGGCAGAAACTAGTTTGGAGATTTATCACTAGAAACTACCCAAGATGTAGGGGTTAGGCAATTAGTAAAATGGAAAAAATTGAAAAATTTGTGCCAAGGCCCCCATGACTAAGAGCGAAACTTCGGTAGCTATAAGATGGAAAAACATTAGCAACAAGAAAGATGAAAAATATCAATAGCAACACTAATAAAATGAATTTCATGGATGGGGATGAAACAGAAAATGATTAATTGTAGGAAATGTTTAAGGAAAAGAATTTAAAAATTGCACAAAAAATAAATGCCAATGGGTCCTCCCCAAAGTAGGCTCATGCCCTTTATGCCCTGACAAACCCACAAGGCAAAGAGTCCATAGTTTCTAGGAATGTTATTTAGAAGCAAGAGTTAAAAACTTACCCATAAGAATTCACCAAAGAAAAATAATGCATCAACCCAAAATGAACTAATGATAAAATTGGCAATGAGGTGGAAAATGGGAAGAAATATGGAGAGGAGATAATGGAATGGAATCCCAAGAACAATGTTGTGTAAAGCCCCTTATGTATTTCATGCTTAAGATAACTGAGTAGAACTCATCCCAAATCTAGACTTAAACCAGCCACATTCAGTGACCTCACATCAATACACATGGCCAATCCATCCTCTTGAGGCAACAAGAATGCTTCCACAAAGAGTGACCACCATCCCAAGGAAAGCGAGATGGAGAAGCAGGAAGCGAGAAAGGGCCTTACTTAGAGGAAACCTTCAAGCATGGGTAACATGTCTTTCTAGTGCCATAACTAGCGCTTGTAGCCCATAATGATTTATTGTGTCTAAGGGGTGTGCTTTGAATTCTCACCTTTTTTTTCTCTTCTTTTTTTCTCTTCTCTTTTTTCTGTGTGAGAACCACTTCCACAAAGAATTATTTTTAATAACTCAACTTCCTGATTTTTGAACATTCTTAGAATGGCAGAAAACCCAAGAAAAAGAATCCAAGCACCCAAGAGAATGGCTAGCACAAATGCATTGAATCCCCTTGAAGTCATACCCTTCTCATACTTTGAGTCTTTTCTTGGTTTGAAAAGTACCCAGCCACCAATTCATTAACAAGTTTACTTAGAAAAAAGGGACTATATAGTTCCAAGCCAAAGGAGACTATAGAGTTGTATGGATGAGTGGACAACATGGACTCATTGCCTATTTTACCAAAAGAACCATACCTTAATATTAGCATCATAATTCAAAGGTAAAAACCAAACATTAGCAACCAATATGATATAATTCAATCTACCATCATGAGCACTTATTGGATGATGAGTAAAAGTAAATCAAGCAAATAAAGAAATAGTAAAAATATGAACAATGGTGTAAAAAAATATATGAAAAGTTGGAAAAATGTGTAAAAAAAATTAAAAAACAACTAAGGGCCTAGAATGGTTAGCAAAGGTAGCCATCTCCCCCACAATTGAGTTGGAATGAGGAGATCCAAAATAGTGAGCAAGGTTGTCCACTAATAGAAGTAGCATGTGTACTGGCTATCCTAAGCTCATGAAAAAGTTTGGTTTGTTGCATGTTGACCAACAGTTTCTTGTCTAGGCTCTTAGGTTTGTATATTATCATGGCCTTAGAAGGAAAAGTTGCATAAATAATATAAGGTCCTTTCCACAGTGTTTGAAATTCAGTACATTGTGGCACATGTGTGGGATTCCAGTAGAGAACCTTATCTCCTAGTTGATATTTAACTTTCCTAATTCTTAGGTCATGACATTGTTTATTGAAGACCTTGTGCAATTTGTTAGATGATAGGATAGCTAATTGGTTTTCATCTAGCAAGTTAAGGGTTACGAACCATTGTTTCTATGCTAGATTAAGGTCAAGGTTGAGGTCACATGCTGTGGATAGTGTACAAAGCTCAGTTTGAATGGAAAGCATTGGTAATTTATCGTACACTAACTAATAGGGAGAGTATCCTATAGGGAGTTTCCATGTGGAGTGGTATGCCCAAAGAGCATTGCTCAGTTTAGTGCTCTAGTCTCACCTAAACTTGCTAATGGTTCTTGTCAATATCTTTGTAATCTCCTTGTTGGTGACTTCTACTTGACCGTTCGCTTGGGGGTGGTATGGTGTAGTCAATTTATGCTCAATCCTTAAGCATTACATTAATTTCTAAAAAGTTGCACCTGTGAAGTATGTAGCATTATCTAAAATAAGTGCAGCCTGTTTATGATTTGTTGTTGAACAAATCATGCAGCTGTAGATGATGTACAATCTTTAATAGTAGCTACTTCAACCCATTTTGTTAGGTAATCAATGACAAAAATAATATAGGCTTTTCCATTAGAAATTGGTGTAATTAGACCCATAAAATCAATTTCCCAAATGTCTAAGGGTTCTAATGGTTGGATCCATTGTTGTAGATCCTCCATTCTAGCAGTTGTTCCCCCATCATGTTGACAGTGCTCACAAGATTGGCCAAATTGATGGGTGTCCCAAAACAATGTAGGCCAATAATATCTTGCAAGAAATATCTTGATGGCCATTCATCTCCCAGTGTAATAATCCACACAAGGACCCTCATGAGCATCTTGAAGGACTCCCAGTTGATTTATATCGAGAACACACCATCGAACCAAGCCATAGAGACACACTTTCTAAAGTTACCCATTGATTTCCATAAAGTACTTGGCTCGGTGAAGAAACTATTATTTCTCATAAGGTTTAACTCTTGTGGTATTTGTTGGGTGAAGAGATAGGTAAGAATGCTACTATACTAGTTTGTCTCCATGGGTGATTGATTATTCACTACACCTACAAAGAGGAATTCATCAAGGAAATGATTAGAAATTGGATACTCATTATCCTTGTTGTCCCATCGCAACTAAGATAAATGATCAACAACTACGTTCTCGGTGCCTTTACGATCAATCATTGTAAGATCAAACTCTTGTATGATTACAAGCCATCATATGATACGAGGGATTACCATTGGCTTATTCATGAGGAACTATATTGCACTATGATCTATATGTACATATAGTTTATATCTCAACACATAGTGTTTAAACTTTTTTAGTGCAAACACTACAGCCATTAATTCTTTCTCTATGGTAGTGTAGTTAAGTTTTGCACTAGTGATACTTCTACTTGCATAGTGGATGTAATAAAGATGCTTCTGGTCATCTAACTATGTAAGTACGGCTCCTAAAGCATAGTTGGACATGTCAATCATGATATGGAATGGTTTGGACTAGTCAATAGCTTGTAGAATGGGTGTTTCTACTAGCTTCTATTTCAGAGTTTGAAAATCTAATTCACATTCCCTTGTCCACTCGAAAGGTACATCCTTTTTTGTTAGTTCCACCAATGATTTGGAAACCTTTGAAAAGCTCTTAAATGTCCTATACTAGCCATTATGTTTAAGGAATGACCGAATATCTTTGATAGTTTCTGGTTGATGGATAATTCGTTGGATAACTTTGATTTTCTTGTGGACTACCTATATCCTTTTGTGTAAGATTTTTTGCCCTAGTAATATTCCCTCTTGGACCATCAAATGGATTTTCTACCAATTGAGCCTCAAATTACTTTCTACACATCTTTTTAACACTTGCTATAACTGGTCCAAGGCTTAATAAAAGTTTACTCCATAGGTGGAGAAATCATCTATAAAAACTTCTACACCATTTCCTATCTAATGTTGGAAGATTCTTAGAACTAGTCGTTGAAATGTTGCAGGGGCATTGCACAAGACAAACAACATCTGTTTGTATACAAATGTTCCCCAAGAACTGGTGAACGTAGTCTTGGCTTGGTCTTCTAGGGCAATTTGTATTTGATTATATTCGTTGTATCCATCCAGAAAACTATAGTAGCGATGCCCTATGATGGTGTCTAAGACTTGGTTAACAAATGGTAATGGAAAGTGATCTTTGAATGTTACCATATTTAGTAGCCCAAAATCTATGCACACCCTCCATTTGCCTCCCTTTTTAGGCACAATAACTAGGGGTCTAACCCATTCGCTATTAGCAATGGGGTATATGAACCCATCCTTGAGAAGCTATTCAATTTCTTCCTTAATTACTTGCTTTAGCTTAGGGTTCAATTGCGTCTACAGTTGTCTTTGAGGCTTCATGGAGGGGTCCATGTAAATTCTATGTTGGCATATGATAGGATCTGTTCTAGTTAATTCAGGATATAACCAAGTGAAGGCTTCCAACCATTTATTTATTACCTTCCATAGTTCTTCTTTCTATTGAGGAGAAAGCTTAGCATTGATAATTATTGAATTTTTGTTTCTAAAGGACATGTATTTCATACTGGTGGGTAATGGTTTTAGCTCAAGGGGCTCATGCTTAAATTTCTCAAGGATTTCCAACTTCTCCCAGTTGACATTTTCAAGGTTAAGACTTAAAAGTTGGCAGTGGACTTGCTCTAATGCTTTTATGCTATCTATATAAGCGCAAGTCAAACCCTCAATTGGTTCCATGCATATGAGTGAACTACTTTCTTGATTAGGTATCAGCCACTAGGTGCCTTCCTATTGTGTGGCTATTACATATAGGCATCTTTGTATGTTGATCACTTGTGCACACTGATTGCATGAAGGAAATGTTAAACTTTGCATAAACCATGACCTCTACATGCAATTACACCTTGTGTCACTATATGCGATGCATGGAAATTTCTTCTTATTGATCCTTATGAATGTATTTTCCTTTAATATTTCTAGGAAAAGATCCTGAATTCTTAGGCATGCATCGATGGTGCTTAGCCATGCTCTTCCCATTATGATTGGGAAGTTCCCCTTACTGTTGTTCACCTCAATCACTAAGAAATTAGCTAGGTATGACCACCCAAAAATAGTGGTAACAATGTCCTCCACTAATCCCAATGGGACAATGATGGACTCGTTAGCCAACTCTAGATGAATGTTACTCGTTTTCAATTAAGGCAAGTTCTAGGAATTGTACATTTCTTGAGAAATCAAGTTGACACCAGAACCTAAATCCAAAAGAGCCTTGCATGGTTCATTTCCAGTGATTTGTAGGTATATCAAAGGACTCCCAAGATTAGAAATTTTCATGGGAAGGTGGCCAGCTTTGATCCAATCAGTGATGACATGTGTTAGCATGACCGTATGCATTGAGTGTAGTGATTGGGTTGAAAAGGTCTCCAAAGTTTTGATGGATACTATGGTGTCTAAGGAATTAGCCACTTGTGATTGTAAGGGCTTGGTTGGACTATTGGTTCTAAAGAAAGTACTTTTCTTCATGTGTTTGTTGGAACCAATAGTAGGATGAGAGTTAATAGCCCTTGTGGCATTATGTTGCTACGGCTGGGTAGGGAATTCACCCTGCATAGCTGGAGTAGGTGGTAGTGAAGCTATTGGTGGAAGAGATGCAACTGGATCAGAAGGATGATATGCTTTTATAATATTACCCCTAGAAGAGGGAGCCCATAATATTCACGGGCTTGGTAGTAAGGTTGATGAGTGATGTGACTAGTAGAGTCATGTGGGGAGATTGGCTACTGCATGTAATATCCATATGGGCCAGGTTTTCGGTAAGGAGATTATTGCCTTGGTGGTGGAATTCCTCATGACTGTGGGTGCTACCACTATTAATATTGCTTAATAGGCTATGGTGGAGTTCCAATTGGATAATACCTTAAGGGTTGGTGGAACTGTCTTGGGTTACCTTGGGGGGAAGGTAACCTTTGGGGTGCTTGCCATTTGTTCAATTGTGGGTTGAGTGCATACATCCTAGACTCTTGTAGATGTGAAATTACAAGGCAACATCCCTTAGGATGGTCATATTGACATATCTCATATCCACTATCATTTTCTATTTTCAAATCCACAACCTCTTCAATGATGGCAACTTTGCCCTTACCCTTGCTACGTGCATGTTCAAGCTTTTTATTTTTTATTTTCTCACTACCTTGCTCTCTAGACTCCTCTACTATTCTATGAATAGTTTGAAATCGATTGTCTAGGGAATTCCATATTTGGTCTACCTTTTTTGAAACTTTTAATTTCATGTTTTGGATAGGTAAAGTTTTCCTATTCACCATCTCTTTGAGTGGTGACTCTTCTTCATTCTCACAAAATTTTACTCTCCTCTTCTAAAGGGAAGGATCTTAGTTATACTCTTTCACACTTTCTCTTTTCTATAGCTCACCTTCTTCCTTAGCAACTTGCTCCAACAGTCTTTGGATTTGATAGGACCTAAGCTAGCATAGTCTTCCATGGGCATAAGTCCCAAGGATTCTTCTTGTTTCATGCATTGTCCAATCCACAAGATGGTGCAATTGATCCCTTTGTGAATAACCATGGTCAAGACAACTATGTAATAGTGCATAGTATCATCCCATGGAAGCATTCAAGGGTTCATGTACTCCTTGTTTCCAGCCTTGGATTTTCTTTTGCAAGTTAGACACTCGAGAGTACATTTGGCACTTATCATTGAATAATTCTAACATAGTACTCCATCTATGAATAGATTCCAGTTCTAAGGACTAGTACCAGCTTTCTACTTCTTTAACTAGTGTCCGTGGGAACAACTTAAGTTTTTTCCATTAATTCTCTATGTTTTGTAAGGCACATGTGTCATGGAATTCTTGTAAATGATTCTGAGGTTCAGCGTTATATCCCTCTTCAAATTGTAGGATATTTTTCATATCTAATTTCTTGATCCTACTATATTTCTGGTGCCTTGTTGGAATTCTAATAGCCTTAGTTATGTTTAACATACTTTGAGTAGCAAGTATGGGTTTATCATGATTGTCTTTTCCATGGAATCTATGATGCCTACGTTGTTCCCTACTCTCCATTCTTCTATGTCATGACTCTCTAGAGTGCCCTTGTCCCCTTCCCTGGTTGTTTCATCTATGACATCCACTTTGCCTACCTTTATCCCCATGGTCTTTTTCTTTATGGCCAGGTCAAGATATTGAAGGAGAGGGTGAAAAATATGATGAAGGTGAAGAAAAAGAAAAAATGTCACCATGACGGTGTCTACTACCTTCTCTTCTGTGGTCTCAACCCTAATTTCGATTGCAATTAGAATGTACACCTTCATCATGAGTTTGTTTTCCTTTCTTAGACCCTTTGTGCCCATGGGTATTAGAACCTAGGTTATGAATAGTGAAATGAAGGTTATGATACACAACCCTTTGGCCAAAGTCAAGGGAAGAAACATCATTGTGTGGACGACTGCCTAAGGTAGGTTCACCACCCTCATTTTTGCTAAAGATATGTGGGGCATCATAGGATCACTTACCCTTAAAAGACTTATGATGTCTCTCTTGTTGCAAGTCTCTTTGACATTGTGCCTCTATGGGATGGTATTCTCTCAAGTCATGGTCTTGCACAATGTATTCTACGTGTAAGTGCGGCATGCTAATTCGTTTGAGAGCACGAAGAAGCATGCTTGGGACTGAACGATCGGGAGGTAACACTATGTTACCTTCTAAGTATTGCCAATGTAGGCATTCATCTTGATGGAGGATAAAGGTGAAGTTTGGTATATACTCATCGGGATGACTATATACCACTCAAACTTGTTGAGGGACTGGTGGATTCTATGTCATGTGTATTACATGGTCGACTATTTCTTGTTTCAGACCTAGGCAGTGAGGCACTTTCGTACGAAGAAGGAGACTTACTTGTCTATTCAATGTGCAATGTATTCTTGTTTATTATTTTCTTAACCAACCCTAAGGGTTTTTTCTAATGATGTGAATGATTTTCTATGTTCTAGTTAGTGCACAAACAACTAAGTCCTCAGCAATGGTGCCAATGATGAGTGATGAGGTACGCCTATGCTCAACCCTACAAATATGAGCATTTCACACATGATCTAATCAAATTCTAAGGACTAAGTTCTTATGCACCCTTATGAAGCAAGGATGGGTTATTTGATCGCTGTTTTCCTAAGGTTACTTGTATGTCATGATTGTATGGTTAAGTAAGCTTGAGACATATGATTTTTATAGCTTTTATGTTTTTATGTCCTGTGCTAGTAGGGAAAGAGAGATATAACTAAGTGACTAATTTAGCTTAACTACTTATTAACTAGGCTTTAACTAATCCTAACACTAGTATCCATTCTCACTTATCGCACACATCCCAAACTAGTGCAACACTACTAGGATTACCAAACACTAGTCGTTATTAGGTTACCAAGTGTTACACACATGCTCGAAGTGATCGTACTAAGTTTATTTTAATGATTTTCTTAATTGATCAAAATGAATTGCTATGCTAATAACATAAATGTAAAGTGCATAAAATAAAATAAAATAAAAGAAATGTGTAAGAAAACAAATCTCAAGTGTTGCAAGGATGAATCGAAGAGCGCGTCTTTATTGCCATACACAAGGTGTGCTCAGGTACACAATGCTCGAATAAAGATCCATCCACACTTTGACCTCCTGCTATGGGCACTTGGAAACTACTCTAACTTCCAGATAGACTACAAGAGTTTCGCTACTTGACTGCTACAAGATTCCTTTCCAATTGTGTGCCTAGGCACTGTATTTATAGACTTGGGAGCAACTACTCTAATAATTAGAGTAACCACTCTAATAATTAGAATAAAGTGCTAGATAAAGTGCTCTAATAATTAGAATAAATTTCTAGGGTAACTACTCTAATAATTTGAATAAACCCCTAGAGTAACTACTCTAATAATTAGAATAAACTGCTAGAGTAACCGCTCTCATCAATATCTTTTTAAATGTTTTAGTTTTGCATGCCCATTATCTTTTGAAATGTTATTCTAATTTTGCATGTTTTTTATCTTCATTCTATACTACACTAATTTCAATGGCAAATTTATGATATAAGACATAGACTTCTTCCATCAATAACTATCTATTTTTCTTGGCCAATTTATTTAAGTCTCAACTAACTATAGTAAATTATTGTCATAGATGATTGAGGCTTTTCTCTAGTTGATTCTTTTTCTTTCCACATTAATCATCCTTCTATTATAAGAAATAAGATTTTTGTTCTCCTCCTCTAAAGTAACAAATGATTTTATATGATCATATATTTTTTCATCTATAATAGAAGAATCCCATATTTCTTTTTCTTTACCTATCTCAATTTAGTGCTACATTATCATAAGATTGTTGACTTGCTCTATTCTGAATTATTCTAACTATTCTGATGTAATGTACCTAACATAATTTGCACTTGGATCCTTAGCTAGGCTAATTTTCTTTGTAATTTGTAAAATTTTGATTTCACATATTGTAAGCATGTCTCTACAATTACTAGCTTTTCTCTGGTGTATATCAACTCTACTTGTACATTAGTAATGTTATCTGGAATATCAAAAAGTTCTTCCATAAAATATGCAATTTACAGTAATTTCTCTAGAGAATTTTCATGTTGATTTCCAGCCATAAGTCTGTTTTCATTATCTTGGACTCCATTAATTATTTTATCATTCTTCATTCTAGTGAATTCTATTGGAGACACTATAGGAAAATCGACGGCTTCTTTGATATTATTTGTAATCAACTCAGCAGCTTCTTGCTCTTCCTCATGTTCCATAACCACTACGGTTGCATATTTTTGAGTCCCCAATGTTATATGAAATGTAGAAACATTTCAAAATATTTATGCATTCCAATTATCTTATGGAAAATTTACTCAAATTTGACCTATTGTTGAATTTATTGAAACTTCTAGTAAATCCTATCTTACTTTGAACATTTTCTCCAAGTCTTGGATTTCCCAAAGAATAGTTTCTATATGTTCTTATAGATGACTCATAGTGGGCCTCTAATCTCTTGGTTCTTTTTATAGAACATAAATGCTTGGATTTGTACTTCCTATTTTTATTGGTGAAACTATATTTAGTGTGCTTGATGACTATTTTGTTTGATTATTTTTTAGAGGCATTAGTTTTATCATCTTAGTATAAGATGTATTTTGAGCCCTTATGACCATGTCATTCATATATACAAAAATTCTAGCACTTTTGCACATCTTCTTAATCAAGCAAGTAAATGACAATGTTAGTTTACCTCACTATTTTTCTTCAAATTAGTGAACAACTTCTAAGAAAAAACATGTGCCAAATTTGCTTAATATTTTCCATTAAGGATGATGCTACCCTAGGCTACATATGTAGATATCCTATTGAGCTTGACATTTTTACACAAGTGATAGTTTTCTATTTTAAAATAAATCTTTTCTATTAATTACAGGAAATCATATTCTTTCTTCTTATCTCTGTAAGCTCTTTGCACTGATAATTTACAGGTTACTATATTTGAGTAGGTAAAAATTGGAGTGGTTGTTGTGCCAATATTTGGTAGGACCAATGCAATGATAATGCTTCAATTAAATATGATATAGTCAGTTCTTCAATATTACTATAGCATCTCCTTGCTTGTTATGCTAAAATTGATATGCCTTCCTCAAATGTCATTTACTATTGGTAGATATGATTGGCTAGAACAATGATTCCTATAACTATTCTTTCACTTTCTAAGATAAAAATTCCAAAAAAATCCAAAATTTAGCTCTAAAATTACACTAGCCATTATAGACTTGGCTCCTATTACATTTTTCTAGTTTTAAAAGAGTATTGTCTCTCTGCTTGGCTAAATATCTAGTAGCCTCAATGTTGATGCTTGTAGCCATTCTTGCACTTTCTAAGATAAAACTTCCAAAACATATCCAAAGTTTAGCTCTACAATTACACTAGCCATTATAAACTTGGATCATATTGCATTTTTCTAGTTTTTAAAGAGTGGTAACTCTTTGCTCAACTTAAAAGATACTAGCCTCAATGCTTCTACCTATGTTAACTATTGTGTTTTGGTGTTAGTTGATGATTGTGATGTGGGTTGATGAATTAATTGGGATTGTGCTTCTTTCTCTTCTAGTTGTGGTTTCCTTAGTTATTTTCCTCCTCATCCTCTACCACATTCTACTCTGGTTCTTTTTACTCATGGCTATGATGGTTCTCTAGCTACAAGGTTTTCTTTTGAAGCCATTTGCAATTTCCAAGAGGTCAATAATGTCTTTCAAAAATTTTGAAAGTTCTTGTTCTAATTCCTAATCTTTCATATATCTTTTGGATATAATTAATTATTGGAAGGAAAATAATCTTTTTTATCAAATGTAACTCTTTTTGTAAAATATCCAAAACTATATTAGTAGAAAAAATTCCCTAGTTTGGAAAACACTATTTTTAGAAAAATAGTTAATGTTGGAATTACTACATCACAAGATCCATAATTTTTTTTTTGCAATGTGATAATGGACTTTGATAATCAATAAAGAAAGACATATTTTATTTTTTTATTAGAAAATCCATCAAAATTTTCACATAGTTGTAGGCCCTTGAATTGTTAATAAATGGTTAATTTGTTAGATCTATAATATGCACATGAGTTAGGAGAGAAAACTCCAGAGTTTGCCAAAAAAATATAGCCATTCTTTACTTATTAATTATTTAAGAAAATTATAATAATTATTGGTAATCATTTTCAATGCCTTGATAGACTTATCTAATGGCATTTTTCGACACTTAAAAATAATATTCATAATGGTAGAATTTTCTAATGGTTAAAATTTTATTTGAAAAATTACATCCTACATAATATTGATGACATTATTGACAGAATAATAAAGATATGTACAATTCATGAAAAAAATGATTTAAAAAAGGAAAAATTTCATAAATAATAAAAAAACATATTATGAAATAATTTGAAAGATTTTGAATTAATGAAAAATTGATAAAAATTTAAAACAATGACAAAAAATCATAAACCAAAAAAGTTAATATGCACTTACCAATTTCTGATTCTAGATAAGGTACCTCACTTAGAACTAAACTCATGGGTAAGTGTTCAAAAATCAATTGCATATTTCTAAGGTCATACACTATAGGTTTTCTGTTTATCATCTTTACTAATTTATGTTTTTGTTTGTTATCCCATGCAACATTGATGATAATTAGATTTTGATCATTTGGAGATACATACCTTGTTGAACCAAATTTTATTTCAATTTTAAAGGATTTAGAGTTTTTTTATTTGTGATTTTAGGTTTTGAGTTTCTATGTTTGCTACTTCTTTTTGATGTACAATTAGGTTGGAAGTTGTTCTTTTGTAGGTTCTCTATTTTGATCATTTTCTTGGGATAGGAGTTAATAAGTGAGTTGGATCTATCCATGCATGTTTTGGATATTTTTATGATCTCATTTCTTGACCATTTTGTTTCTTTTCGTTTGGTAACTATTGTTCCTTTCTTTCACACATTCTTTTTTCAAGTTTTTTGTGGGCAATATAAGGATTATTTTGATGTTCTAAACTTTTGTTTTTTAACTACAATTCTCATCATTGTAAATAATTCATAGAATTATTTGTATTTGCATGGATCCATGCTCATTTTTCGTGGAATTTTCCAAATATAAATCTCTTATTCTTAGCTTAGCATCAATTGTGCTAATCCATGCTCTCCTCATAAGGATAAGAAAGTCTCCCTTATCATTCTTCACATTTATTATAAGGAAATTTGTTGAATAAGATCATCCATTAATAGTGCTCATTACATTGTCTACCTATCCCAAAGAAATGGTAACTAATTAATCTACAAGGTCTGGTCTTATGTTATACTTCTTTAATGATAGTAGGATTTATGCCTTGTACATTTTTGAGAGATCAAATTGAATCCAAAACCTAGATCTAGTAGATATTTACATATTAAATTTCTAACAATTCGCAAATAAATCAAAGGACTTTCAAAATCTATTCTTATTATCAGAAAAATCTATACTATTATCTAGTCTAATACTATATGAGTCAACATGGTAGTCCTAATGTTCACACTTTAGTTCAAAAGAATTATGAATTTGTTTAAATGACTTGGAGATATTGAAATTGAAATGGAGTCATATCAAAAATATCTTGCTTTTGTTGGGATGGGCTTGTAGATCTACTAGTTCTCTTTGCAATTGTAGGATTTATCTTAAAGAAAGGATACTTTCTAGATATTCATTTAGTATTACTGGTATTATTATCCATGTGTATGTTTACAAATCTAGTTGCACTTTTTGTTGGGGCTATATTGGTAGTTCACCTTATATTGATGGTGGAAAAACTAAAGGAAGTTAAGTAGGAGGTTGTTGAGGATCTTGCATGGTTGATGAGAAATATAAGATGATGACTTAGCTTATGGAATTATGGGTTGATGATATTTAGCAATATAGTAGTGGGAATAAATATGGGCAAACTTATTCCTAGAAAAAACAGGCTACTAGATGTAGTTTTCTATAGGATTACTTTATCTTGGTGGTACCATCCCTCATGACTATGGGTTCTATCATTTTTGGTGGTATTGTTAATGAGTTTGAGGATGAGCCTTATTAGGATATACTATGGTTGTTGTGAATAGGATTATATGTAGTTATCTTGCAAGAGCATTTTTCTTAATCATCTTTAAATTTAATGCATATACCCTTAATTCCTATAAGTGAGTCATGATAGGAAAAAACCCTTTAGGATATTTGTATTTGCATAAGTCACACCCATATTTACTTTTCAGACTAGAATTAGTAACCTCTTATACAACAGTAGCTTTTTCTTTATACTTGTACATGTCATGTCATTTTTCTCTTCTATGTCTTTTTTTTCTTTGCTTTAGTTAGATATTTCTCTATCCTTTCTTCTAATATCTTTAGTGTTGATTTAAACTTCTTATTTATGAAATCTTGTATCTTTTTAACATTTCCTATAATGTCAGATATAGACTTTTAAATTGGTAAGGTCTTTCTTCTAATCACCTCTTTCATAGATTGTTTCTCTTATGTCTCATAGACCTGAACATCACTTTTGCAAAGAGATGAATCCATATTATATTCTTACATAAATTATCTCTTCCTTAGTAATGAAACACATTTTCCAGTAGTTGCAACGTTGGGTATCCAACATCAGGGCTATGAAATTAGGTACATGACATCATGGTCTTGATGTGATATCGGGTATCCAATGTCAGGGTATATACATTGGCCTATAAATATAGCACTTGGGCTCTCAATTTGAATTATTTTTTCATAACTTTTTGGTCATTTTTTAGTCAAAGTAGTGAAGCTCTTATATTTTATTTTCTCCAAAGTTAGAATATTTTCTGAGTGCCCATAGAAGGAGTCTAAGTGTGTACAGTTCTTTGTTTGAGCACTGATGTACCTGAGCATAGTAGTGTGATGAGAATAAAAATGAACTATTTTGACAATCCTTGCAACATTGAGAATAGACTAATATTTCTTTTAATGCACTTTACTTTTATTCTCTTTACTTTAATGCATTTAAATTGAGTAATTTATTTTTAGCAATTAATGAACACAAGCATGACCACTTCAAACATACATATAGTACTTGGTAACCTAACAATGCTTAATGTTTGGTAGCCTAGCAGCACTATATGTGTTTAGGATGTGTCTAATAAAGTGGTATGGTTACTTGTGTTAGGCTAGCTAGTTAGTAGATGAATTAGATCTTAAATTACTCCACCTTTCATTCTTGTTGTAGGTTATCAAAATTATAAAACATAAAATAAGAAAAATCATGTACCTCAGCTACACTTAAACCATACCATTAAACCTCACAAGTGTAGTTGGGAAGACAATGAATGTTCTTAACACCCATTTCACTTCCTTGAAGAATTAGTGTACTAGAAAACTATAGTTCCATGGAATTCAACCAGATCATATGTAAATGCCTTAGTGATTCATATGGTTGGGTCTAGGGGTACCTCACTACTCATCATTGGCATCATTACCAGGGATATTTTTGTTGTTTCATGCACTATCTAGAATTTAGTAAAAATTATTTAAGTCATTGGGATGAACCTTAGACTCACATGACATCTTAAGATTACTACAACAAAATTTCAAAGCACACTACAATTTTTACTTTTCTAACATAAAGTGTCTTCTTCACATAGGATTAATTCTTGACCCATGTCTAATGGAGCTCATTCACTAATGCCCCAACAATATTGAATGGTATATGCTCATCTTGATGAGTATATACCCAATTTCACCTTCATCCTACATCAAGATGAATAGCTACAGTGGCGTGACATAGAGGGAAACATTGTGTTGCCACTTGATTGATCTATTTCTGTAATGCTTTACCAAGCACTTATCCATATTGGTCCTTAGGAACATCATGTTGAGTATGTTGTGCAAGGAAATGATGCCAAGGATTACCATCCCACAAAGGCACAACATCTCTAGGATTGCCAATTAGAGCAGTGTTATGAATCTTTGAAGGGAAAAGGATTTAATAACTCCTCATTCTTTCTATACCAAGATGATGGTGGGGAATCCTTATCTAGGGGTTTTCCATTTAGTGATATTCCACTTTTTGACTTCAATGATGGTGGTCAAAACCAGAACTTGTAGTACACAATTCACAATCCTAGTTCTGGTAAGAATGGATCTACTGACAAAGAAGGATCCAAAAAGGAAAGTAAAGGCAAGGATGTGGACAACAAACAAGATCATGATCATTGAAGAGGTTGTAGCAGGCATCATGATGATGGTCATTCTCCTTCCTATTTTCCTTCATCATCATCTTCTTCTTCTTCTTGCTTTGATCATGATTGTAGAAGGTGAGACCATGATGGAGGTGACCAAAATAACCAACGAGGCCAAGATAATTGAAATGACCAAAATGACCATCAGAAAAGGAAAGAACAAGGGCGTAGACATTCAAGCAAAGCACATCGCCATGAATTAAGGGGTAGTAATGGGAATTGTAGGAACCATGATCAAGGCCTCAATGAACCTTTGCTTGCTACCTAAAATATGTTGAATATCACAAAGGTAGTATGTATTCCAACAAGGCATGTGAAGGATAGTTAGATTAAAAGGCTAAACATGAATAATATTCCTTTTTTTGAAGGGGGATATAACTCTAATCTATAGAACCATCTCCAGATGCATGTGCCTTGCAAAACATAGAGAATGAGTGGCAAAAACGTAAGTTATTCCCATGGACACTCATCAAAGAAGCAAAGAACTGGTACTGATTCTTAATGTTAGAATCTATCAAACAATGGTGTACTATGCTTGAATTATTTAATGAAAAATATCAAATGTACTCTAGAGTGTCCAACTTGAGAAGGCAGATCATGAACCCTTTGATTCTACCATTGGTCGATACTATTCCTTAATGCACAAATGTCTTGGCCATGGTTACTCTTAACTAGATCAACTTTGCCACATTATAGAGGGTCTTTGATTAGAAATGAGAAGAACCCTTGGTGTTTATGCCCAAGGACGACTATCAAAATTAAGTGTTCATTAGATACAAAGACTAATTAAGTAGGTACCTAAAGAGGAGCATGAATTAAGAAAAATAAAAAGTGTAGAAGAGTATAACCATGATCCTTCCATCAACAATAGGGAGGTTCAATTCTATGATAGTGAGGAAAAATATGCATATGATGAGGTGGCTAATAGGAAAATCTTGCCACTCCAAAGATTTCATTGTGAACTTATGGCCAAGGTTGATTAGTTATGGGACTCTTTGAATAGAAAATTTCAAGCTATCTTAAAAATTTCTCAAGAGTCTAAGGAACAAACTATTGATCATGAATGTAGGAGGCATAGAGAAGCTGAAGGTGCCTATCACAATAGGCAAGGTCAAGATTGCTACGATAAAAGAGGTTGCAGAAATTGAAGCAAATGATGATGGTGGGTGTGACATTTGCCAATATATACATCCTAAGGGACGTTACCCGATTTTGTCACACATATAGGAGTCTAGAGTGTATCCTTTAAATCCATGACTAACACAAAGGTAAACATCTAGAAGATTACCTTATCATCAAGGTAATTTTAGGTAGTTCCACTATCAACAACCATATTATCCAAGTGGAGCTCAACTATAATCATATGAGCTATATCGACAATGGTAGCAAACACAATCATTGGTGCTAACACCACCAAGGCAAAAATACATTTACTAGTAGCCCAATCCATATGGTTACTACATTTAGAAACCACTATATCCATGTGACTGCTGCAGTCATGATTCTCCTTTCCAGTCTTACTACCACCATTCTAATTATTATCAAACTCATTCTTCATACAAAAGAAGGTATACCAACTGTTACCCTTATCCTTCTTCTATCCTTACACATGTTCCTCCTCCACCTATGCATGGTGAACTACCATCTCAACCATAACAACACAATGCTACCAAGGCCATTAACTTACAACTAATTAATCAACTGAGTGGTTTGGATACTCGATCAAAGAAAAGATCTTTCTTTCAATGTTGTAATCCACCTAAGCCCTGACATACACCCATGGATGACAACCCTGCTCTTGCATCTTCCTCTATATCCAATACCTTCAAGTGCTCTTCAAAACAAATTCCACCTAGGATCCATTCTATTATGCTTACTCATGCCATATTTGATTGGATTCATGCTTGAAACCTTCGGAAGAAGTTAGTAAATCCTATAAGTCCTCTAATTTATTTGCAGATCATTGGGAATGAACCATGCAAAGCTCTTCTCAACTCTGGTTTTAGTGTTAACCTGATCTCCCATGACATGTATACTGCATGGAACCTACCTCCTTTAAAGAATAGAAATATTAGATTAAAATATATAGACCAGTTCATTACTATTTCATTGGAACTAGTAGAAGATATTGTAACACTATCTGTGGGTGGTCTTGTCCTATTGATTTCCTAGTGATCAAGGTAGAGAACTACAAAGGGGGCTTTCCAGTCATCATGGGAAGGGCATGGCTTAGCACCATTGATGTCAAAATGGGTATTAGAGATCTTTTCCTAAAAATATCTGAAGAAAATGCATTTGGAAAGATCAAAAAGAAAAGAGTTCCATGCATCATGTACAGTGATACAAGGTGCAATTGTGTGCAAAAACTTTGGGCTGTAAAGAAAGTATCTATTTCCATATGCAAGTAGTGTGCACTATAAGTAGAAATTCAAAGGTGTCTGTACACAATATCCATAAAACAAGAGGTTACCCAGTGGCTAACCATTGATTCTAAGAGCAACACACTTTGCATCTAACTGACTAAGAGCTTAACATGTGCATATGTCGTAGGCATGAATGAACTAGAGCAAGTTCATCACCAACTCTTTGATGATGAAAATGATGATACTTGTTGGGAAGAGTTGGAAATTCCTAAAATTTTCAAGAAAGAGCCCTTTGAACTAACGATTCTACCAGTTGGAATGAAATATGTGTTTTTAAAAAATGGAAAGTTGATCATAATTAATGCAAATCTTGCTCCAGAGTAGAAAAAGATGTTGTTGAAGGTAGTTGGAAAATGGTCAGTAGCTTTTTCTTGGTCATATCCTAAATTCATAGGGATTGATCCTAGGATATGGTAGCATCACATCTGCACTGATCCAACCATGAAGCCAAAAAGACAACCATAGAGGTAGTTGAACTCCAAACTGAAGCATATTGTCAAAGAGGAAATTGAACAACTCCTCAAGGTAGAGTTCATTTATCCCATTGCAGATAGTAAGTGGGTTAGTCCACTCATAATTATGCTAAAGAAAGGTGGCAAGTGGCTGGTCTACATTGATTTTTGAATACTAAATATAGCAATATTCAAAGATCATTTTCCATTGCCATTTGTTGACTAGGTGCTAGACACAATATCTAGGCATTGCTACTATAGTTTTCTAGATAGTTATAGTGACTATAACCAAATTAAAATTACACTAGAGAACCAAGCTAAAACAACATTCATGAGTTCTTGGGAGAATTTTTCATATCACAAGATGCTATTTAGTCTATGCAATGCTTCTGCCACATTTTGATTCCTCGTTCTAAGCATTTTTCAATAGTAGATTGGTAGTGCTTTAGAAGTCTTCATGGATGGCTTCTCCACCTATGGAGCTACATTTAAGCAAGCCTTGGACTACCTTGAGCAAGTACTAAAATGATGTGTTGAGACAAACCTGAGGCTCAACTCATAAAAAATTCATCAAATGGTCCAAGAAGACATTATATTGGGGCACAAAATATCACAAGCAAGAATTGAGGTAGACCCTGAGAAAATAAGGATCATCCAAGGAATAACCCATAAACAAGAAACTATCAAATATGTTCTATCATTCCTTGGGCATACTGGCTATTAGAGGTGATTCATAGAGAATTTATCTAAGATTGCAAAGCTATTGGTGGAACTAACAAAGAAAGATGCTCCCTTTGTCTAGATCATGGAATGTGAAAAAGCATTCGAATAGCTAAAAGAAAAACTTGTAGAAACTCCAATCCTATAGGAACTGATTGGTCTAGACCATTTCATGTTATGATTGATGCATGAAATTATACCTTAGGAGTCATGCTTATGTAGTTAGATGACAATAAACATCCATATTACATCCACTACAGTAGCCAAAGCATTGTAAGTACATCACTACAGAGAAATAATTGATGGAAGTGGTGTTTACTCTAGAGAAGTTCAGACATTATGTGCTTGGATACAAGTTGTTTGTGCACACAGATCACAATGGCATCTACTTCTTGATGAACAAGCCAACAGTAAGCCCCCATGTGATATGGTGGCTAGTGATCTTGTAGGAATTCAATATTATGATGGTAGATCGAAAGGACACTGAGAATGTGATCACTAATCACTAGTGATGGGACAACAAAGAGGAAGAAAGTCCACTATCTAATATATTTCTTGATTAACACCTCTTTACTAGGGCTATAACTGAAAAATTTCCCAATAAGCCTAAATGATATGATGGCATTCTCTTTTCATCTGAGAGATTCCACAAGGTTTGGATCATCAAAAGAAACAAGAATTTATTAACTAGGTAAAACAATTCATAGAGATCAATGAAGACCTCTATAAGATGTGTGCCAATGGCCTAGTTTATTGGTTTGCCCCTGATGTCAATTAACTACACATTCTCTAGGATGCTCATGAAGGTCCTTGTGGAGGATACTATGCTAGGAGATGCATTACCATTAAAATCGTGATGGCAAGATACTATTGGACAACAATCTCTAGGGATGCTCACCATTATGTCTAGTCTTGTGAATGATGCTAATGAGATGGTGAAATGACTACTTGAATATAGGGACCTCAACAATGGATTCAACCACTAGAATCATTTGACATCTAGGGCATTAACTTAAAGGGTCCCATCACACCCATGTCAAATGGAAAGGCATACATCATAGATACTATTGACTATTGTATGGAATGGGTAGAAGTAGTAGCTATCATTGACTGTACATCTTCTACTGCTACTCAGTTTGTACAAAAAAATGTTGTAAATAGGTTTGGTGTACCACATGAATTAATTTCTAATAATGGAACTCACTTTATAGGCACTACTTTTCAAAAGCTCATGCAATGCTTATGGGTTGAACATAAACTCATAACACCTTACTATCCCCAAGATAATGGTTAAGGTTAGGTTACCAATAGGAAAATCATAAGGATTCTAACAAGAACTATTAGTAACTATAGGGAAAGACTAGAGCATAAAACTCAATGATGCCTGTTGGGCCTACCACTCAACATGGAAACTTTCTATAGGCTACTCATCCTATGAGCTTGTGTATGAAAAATTACCAACACTTCCTATTTGATCCAAGCTCTATACACTTTCAACTACTTGCGACCATGACCTTGACTTAACTCTAGCCCAAAAAGAAAGGTTAATGAATCTCAAAATACTAGAAGAAAATTGATTGGTAGCCCTACCATCTAATAAGTTTCACAAAGCCGAAAAAAAAAGCATCATGACATTAAAATCAGAAAATTCAAAGTTTAACCAAGAGATGAGGTTCTTTATTGAAATCCCACTTATGTACCTCAATGAACTATGTTCCAAACATTGTGAGAAGGATCTTACATCATTTATGAAACTTTTCATACTAGGGCCATGATGATTTACAAACCTGAGAGCCCAGAGAAAAAAAATAGTTGGTCAACATTTAACAAATCTAACCTTTCCACAAGCATAAGCTAGATAATACAACAAGAGACTCATCGGATGGACAACCATGCTCCATATTTTGGATCTCCTCCTTTCAACTTAGTCATGGGGGAGATGGCCACCCATGTTAATCATATAATTAGCTCCTTATTTTTTCATCTTTTTTAATACATTTTTTGTTTTACACATTCTTTATTTTTCATCTTCTTATTTTCATGTTATTAATCTTTTCTAATTTTTTTTTCACACCATTGTAAGAACCTTTTCTATTTCTTAAATATTTTACACTTTCTTTTATATTTTCTTTTATTTATTTTGATGTGATTTTCTAACTTTTGGTTAATAAGTGCTAGGTACAATGGTTATGCATTGCTTGATGGTGATATGTATTATTTTTATCATTTGATTATTGATTTCTAGTTTTTGGCTTTGAATTTCATTTTGGATAATTGGGACATGGTTCATTTTCATGCAATAGGTAATGAGTCTACAACATCCATCCATCCACAAACTCTATGGTTTATCTTATTTTGGAAACATTCAGTTCCTTTTTCATTAATGAAACTTTAACAAACTTGTGACTTTGGTAGTTTCTATAATTGGGAAGGATTCAAAGGTTTGAATAGGGTGTGACTTCAAGGGGATTTAATATTCTTTGTCCCTTTCTATTTGCTTGGATGCATGTGTGTTTTCATGGATTTTCTACCATTCCATGTTGATCAATAAAAAGAAGTTGAATAAGTCCTTGCATGGTGGTTCTCATCAGAAAAAAAAATGATGAGAATTCAAAGCACACTACTTCAAAAAAATAAATGCATGCATGTTTGCATGGTGTAGTTTCCATTACAAAAAAAATGGTGGGAATTCAAAGCACACCCCTTAGATGAAATGATAGGCTACAAGCACTAGTTATGGGACTAGTTCCCTCTAACTAAGGTCCTCTCTCACTTCTTACTTCTTCTCTAAAAAGGAACTATGGTTGTTCTATGGGAGCACTCTTGTGTCTCAGGGGATGGATTGGTCGAAGAATGGCGATGCAAAGTCACTAAATGTGGTTGGTTTTGGTTTGCACTAAGGATGAATCCTATCATGTTATTTAACCATAAAATCCATGAGGTACTTCATGTGACCTTAATAAGGAACTCCATTCCACTCTCTCTCCCATCCATCTATGCTTTCCATATCTCACCTACCTATCAATTTCATGTTCTTATTCGATCTCCTGGTTTGATGTGTCAAAATTCTTAGTTAGTTTCTTCTAGGTTTTTGTACTTAACCTTCTGTAACCATTAATCATCCATAGAGCCCATGAACTCTTTGGTTTGAAGTTATGCAAGGGCCATGAAAAGCATATTACTTCTTTAGGGAGGACCCACTTATATATCTTTTGATTAGGTTAGTTAAGTACTTTACCCTTAGACACTCTTACAAGAAAATTCTTTTGTTTATCTCATCAATGAGATTCAATTTTGCACATCTTTATAACATTTTTCAATGAACTTTACTTTTTTTGTTGTGAATTCTTACACCCTCTTTAAATATTTTCCTTATGTTGAACATTTTCAAATTTGATGGACCACTTATCTATTTTACCCTATTTGTTAGCCTTCCTGCTAACACTACTAAAGGAATCAATCTACCACAATTATAACCTAGTCTAGTGTAACCATCAATGAGACAAGGTATTTAACAACTATGTGTTACACATTACTTACTAATTCAAAAGTCCATTATGATTGTAGTGGGAAGCATGGAGTAGAAGTTGGACTATCATCACCAAGGATGATGTAGCAGCACCTTATCATGAGGATTGTTCATGATCGAGGGATCTTCTCTTTTGTTCTTTAGCTATCAAGAGGTGTTGGATGTCAGTGTTATCTAGGGTGTTCCCTTCTCTTATCATTAACACCAAATTTTGTGAAAACTTATATCTCTATACACTTGGGCACTCAGAGTCTGTCTATTCCATCTAAGTTAGTTTATATGTCAATTAATAATCCATACCTACATAATATTTTATAAAGAACTCGTTTCTCCTATTTTACACTTGAGGATAAGTTTTTATTCAATCATGGGGGTATGATGAAACATGTTTTTTACTTGTTGTGACATTGGGTATCCAATGTTGAGGCTGCAACGTTAAGTACATGATGTCAGGGTCTTGATGCGACATCAAGTATTTGACATTAGGGTATATACATTGGCTTATAAATATAGCACCTAGGCTTCCAATTTGAATTAGTTTGTAATACTTTTTTGATCACTTTTTAGTCAAAGTAGTAAATCTCTTATAGTTTATTTTCTATAAAGTTATAATATGTTTTGAGTGCCAGCAGAAGGAGTCTAAGTGTGTACGGTTCTTTGTTTAAGCACTAATGTACCTAAGTGCAGCAGTGTGATGAGAATAAAACCAAACTCTTTTGATAATCATTGCAACACTAAAAATAGATTAATATTTCTTTTAATGCACTTTACTTTTATTCTCTTTACTTTAATGCATCTAAAATAAGAAATTTATTTCTAGTAGTTAATGAACACAAGCACGACCACTTTGAGCATACATATAGTACTTTGTAACCCAACAACACTTAACGTTTGGTAGACAAGTAGCAGTATATGTGTCTAGGAAAGTTGGATGGTTACTTGTGTCAGGATAGCTAGGTAGTAGATGAATTAGATCTTAAATTACTCCACCTTTCATTCTTGTTATAGGCAATCAAAATTATAAAACATAAAATAAGAAAAATCATGTACCTCAATTACACTTAAGCCATACCCTTGAACCTCATAAGCATAGTTGGAAAGACAACAAACATTTTTAATATCAAATTTTATTTCTAAAATAATTAGTGTACTAGAGAACTATAGGTCCATGAAATTCGACCATATCATGAGTAAATGCCTTAGTGATTCATATGGTTGGGCATAGGGGCACCTCACCACTCATCACTTAGCTTTCCTCCTTCCTTAGAAACTTGATCGATTAACCTTTGTTTATGATGGTTCATAATTTAGAGAACCTTCCTTGGGCATAAATACTAAGGATCTCTCTTGTTTTATTTCTTCATTCATCATTTATGTAGCTATGCTATTTATTCTAAGAAAAATCATGCCCTAGGCATCTATGCAAGAGTGAAAAATATTTATTCATTGTTATGCCAAGAGACTCATGAATCCCTAGTTTTCATCTTTGGATTTGTTTTCTCAAATTTGATACTCTCAAATAAGTCTAGTGTTTGTTATTGAAAACTTATAGCATTATGCTTCATTGGTGGATGGTGTCTGGTTCTAGAGATTGATACCAACTTTCTACATCTTTGATCAGTATTTGATGAAACATCATATATTGAGAAAATATGTTAATGCATTCCTATCAATGCATCCCTATTAATACATCCTTGAATATATTTGTGCATATGCATTAATGCTAAGTCATCCAAAGCCTATATATATTCACACACACTTTGCATAGAGGTATCATTTGATCAATAGTGTAGTCAAAATCTTACAGTTTTCTTCCATAATCTTAGCAAATAGTCAATGAGTGCCCGTAGTATGGATTTGAGTCAATTGTATAAAATCTTATTTGAATGGAATTTTATTTGGATATATTCTATGAATGATAATAATATTGAGAGTGATTCATATTCGTTACAACACTTTAACCTAGAATAGATTTACCTTCAATTAAATTTACTTTCTATTTACTTAGTTAATATTTACCTTTTTATGTACATTAATCAATTGAAGAAATGAACACAACCAATTTTGAGCATAAACAGGTGTTTGTTTAGTAATCCTAGTAGTTTTTTTGTTTGGTTTTCCTACTAGCATAATACTTGGTAATCACAACAATGGTGTGTGAGTTCAAGACATGTATGACAAGCTAGGAATAGATGTTTATTGACCTTAGGTTAGCTTAGAATTTATCTTCTTGTTATTAGTATATTAATTAAATAATTAATTTTTATGTTTTTATATAGCTTAGCCATAGCTGCACAAAATCAATAATCATATGCCTCACTTTGGACTAAACTATACATGATAAAGCTACCACTAGTCCAAGTGAGAAGATAATGATTTGTGATTAATACATAATGATCTAAATGTCATACTAGTTCTATCAATGGAATTTAGCTAGATATAACTTAAACACTTGTGATTCGTATAGTTAGGCACAGGTGATGACCCACTACTCATCATTGGCACCATTGCAAAGGATGGTGCTAGTGATATAGATTAGTTATTTTATAAATGATTTCTATAAGATAATTAATGATTTATCTTTTATGAAAAACTAATATTTTAAGTCTCACACATATTATTAACTAAAAACATGTCTTCTTCACATAGGATTAATAGTCCATTATACAATGAAAACACTTGTAGAGCTAATGATAGGATCTATATTAAAGAGAATTGAAGTGAACCACTATAAGAATGGATCTCATAGGCTCATTTTCACTCTTACTATATTCAAAAACTATGTTAAGCTATCAAAGAAAATCCTAAAGGGGATGGAATAAATCCTAGAATAAGAAGGGCCTCAAGGCCTAGGGCCTCTAGCAAATCTTGAAGAGATAAACCAACTGATCATAGGGGGAGATATAGGAGCCATGGTGATTCATGTATTTTACCATATTTCTCTACATCGTTATGATCTAGTTTCGATGAATATGAATGTAGGTATAGAGATAGATCTTCACTAAAAGGTCAAGATGAAGATAGAAATAGATATCAGAAAGCAAGATATAAAGTATCTAATGGAGCATAAATGAGACTATCACAATCAAACAAATAGAAATAAAGATTATCACCATGACATGCTCAATGATGATGAACCCTTATTGGCTACTAGAATCATGATACAGATTAGGGAGATAGTTAGAATGTCCCATAAGTATTAAAGGGAAATCATCATCAAAAGACACTATAATTATCATCCACAACATCATTTACAAGGCTTCCCTGATACCTATGACTTGAAAAATATTGAAAGTAAGTGGTAAAAGCTTAAGCTCTTCCCTAGGATACTAATAGAAGAAGCTAAAAGTTATATAGATTATTGGAACAAGATTCAATCCACTAGTAGTCCATAATGCTTGATCTCTTCAACGAGAAATACCAACTCTATTCAAGAGAGTCTAATCTATGAAAAAAAATCCAAGGATGGAAGAAAAACAACCATGATTTCCTTGATGAAAACTTGGGTAGATACTATTATCTACTACACATATGTCCAAGCCATGTATTTTCTCAAAAATAATAGCTCTGTCACATCATACATGGGCCTTGTAAAAAACTAAGGAAAACCTTTGGGATCTATGCTTCAGGAAGATTACCAGAAGGAGCACATCAATGCGAGACCATTATTAATGGTATGGAATTGATCTAAAACTTGGAAAAATAGGTATGATGGTCATCTTAATAACAATTGACATAAGAACCTATTAGTGGAAATCGATTCTGATGTTAGCATTAGTTAAGTGTGTGTTATTTATTATATCAATTTAGCAATTAAATTACTTTAGTGTTTATTCTTTATTCTTAGGTGACTTATATCATAAAAGAGAAAATGATAAAAATCATATACCTCAGTTAAACTTAACCATATCTTTGAACTTCAAAAGTGGAACTGGGAAGACAATGATTCCAATGGTTAGTTTCACCTCCTACAACCAGTGCACTTAAAAACCTGAAGTCTTTAAAATTTGACTAGATCACTGAGATAATGCTAGTGATTCATATGGCTGGGTGTAGGGTATACTTACCACTCATCACATAGCAAAATAAATATAGATATAGAAAACTAAATATAGATCTTACTTTTAGGTTCAAACGATCATAAATAATGTATTATAAATGAATATGCTTACAAAGTAGAAAAAGAATGCTAGAATTTAAAAGTAACTAAGAGGAAAAATGATAGGAAGTAGTAACAATCCTTGAGATGAAATCAAAAGATCAAGAGTGAATAAAGAGGAGTTATGTTACCCCAGTTCTTTCATTAATATATGTACATGATGAAGATCTCAACAAAAAGATAGAAACTATTGGAGATGAAAAATTGGCAAACGAGAAAGATTGAATTAGATCCAAGTAAAATCATTGTGTGTTAGGAAGACAACATGATAGGAATATAATATGCTAGTAGGATGAGAAAAGGACACTAGAAACTTTGATGTGTTGAAAGCACTTAGAAATCCCAATGCTCGCAAAGACAATTACAAAGAAATTTGTTCTTTTTTGAAAAATAAGTTTTCTTTTTATCTCGAGATCTAGTAGAGGTCAAAACCTTTCTTGTTTACAAGTATACTCATATTTATATGTTAAAAATTCCTTGTAGATCACAAAGAAATGATGTATTGTGATTCACAGAATCTTCTAGAAGTTTCTAGATAGAAAACTGATGTGTGTAGTTATAGCAAATTTTGAAGACCCAACTAGCATAGAGGTGTGACACTAGATATCAAAAGATAATATTGACATTGGAAATTAAGCACCAAAATTAATTGTAATTGTAAGTCAAGATCGATATACAAAATGATGTTATCCTTCAAAACTAAAATTTAACAAACAATTAGCCCAAAATGACATCATAAGTAACATGAGATATTAACTTTAGGAGACGTTGAAGTTGAAGGCTAGGAAGAACATTACTAATGATGTGAAACATTAAGGATGGGGTTTTTGGAGATGAGTTGAGTTGTAGAAAGCATAAAATGTACCTATAGCTTTGAATTATATGGAAAAAAACTAAGGTAAGTACAACATTATCTCCTCTTGATGAATATTGCTAAAACTTTTAAGGAGAATCCCTTAAGAAAAGATACAAAATGGTAAATACCTGCAACATCATTTTGAACAAAGTGGAATAATAGGGAAGAAATTCTAAGATATCACTAATACATTTACAATGAAGTACTACACCATAGAAATGGGAAATTGATAAATCCCAAAAACCACATAAAATATATACAAAGGACTGCCTAACTTACTGAATTCTCTTAATCACACCATGACAAGAGTAAAGTAAAGGCACTCATTTAGCCTCACCACTATAGAGCATGGAAATAGAAAGATAGAAAGATAAATAGAATAAAAAAATAGAAAACAATAGAATCATGGAAGAAACATGTTAGGGACATCACCAATACACCAACGATGGGGTGTTATGTCATAGAAAACATAAATAGATCCCTCAAATCCACCTATTCCTTACCCCATCCATATGAATATCCATGTTCCTCACATCACTATACACTCAATACTTTCTCATATTGTTAAGGTAGAGATACTTGTTTGGCCTCACTAATGCTAAATATAGAGAGAAATAAGGATAGATAAGGAGAGGATATGAGAGGAGGAAGAGAGAAATATAGTATAAGAGAGTGAAAATTATAGCATGCAAAAAGAAAAAGGAAAAAGAAAGGGAAGAAATGAAGATATCACTAATACAATTATCATAAGAATGGTGTTATTCCATATAAATGGGGCATACCTAAGTCCTACAAACTATATGATTGAAAAGGATGCCATATACATATTATTGAAATAGTAACTCCTTCCTGTTCCACTTAATAATACACTCAAGATAGAGAAGGAGAGGGGATGAGAGGAAGAAGAGAGAAATATAGTATAGGAGAGTAAAAATTATGGCGTGGAAAAAGAAAAAGAAAAAAAGGAAAGAAATGAAGATATCACTAATACACATATCATAAGAATAGTGCTATGCCATATAAATGGGGCATAGATAAGTTGTACACACTATATGGTCATAAAGGATGTCATATACATATTATGAAAATAGTAACCCCTTCATGTGCCACTCAATAATACCCTCACATGAAGTAATGAGATATTTAGTTACTCAAAAACCTCATGGATTATGCTGGGTACTAGAATAGGATAGATAGAATAGGGAATTATGAAGAAAAAAAGCAATAGAGAGAGTAAAATAAGAGATACCTAGGAGGCTTAGTGAATGAAGTAATACAAATAAAAAATGGTCTAAAGAAAACATGTTATCTTGATGTAGTATAGAAAAATTGATGTAGATTAAACTATTCCTCAAATAATGCATACTTAGCCTTAAATATTCAACAAATTCAACATTGTGACACAATAATTGGCTACATGTAGTAGCACTTTAAAAAGATTCTATTAAAATGATCTAGAAATTAACATTTTTCCTATTAGACAGAATGTAGGCATCATTCTATAAAGACGGAACTACCAGAAAAGGATCCTACTAGTTGGGAGAGAACATAGTATCTATAGAGTTTAATAAATGATAAAGGAGCTAATTTCCTTTATAACTTTGGTTTTGATATGCTTATAATGAACATGTTTCATAAGTTACACTTGTGTGGAGTACAAATGGTTATGTGTGATTGAAACATATGATATTGATGTTGTTGGGGCTATATTAAAAATATTATTAGAATATTGAAATATCAAAACTCTACTTACACTAGGCTATTGCAAGACATAAATCTATCCTAGCCTAACTAGTGAGTATCCATTTCCAGCATTCCATACACATCCTAAACTTATGCCAATATTACTAGATTACCAAGTATTTATGGCTAGGTGTACCAAGTGACACACTGTTAAGATTACAAAACATTAATGTATTTACACTCAAAACTAGTCATACTCATGCTACGTAAGTAATGTGTAATGAAGCATAAAATAATTAAATAAGTGTATATAGAAAGTAAATATTACCCAAATTTCATTGAAAACTAAAGTGCATTAAACGTAAAATTAAGCTATGTCAAAGTGCTACAATGAATAAGAATTAATTTTGATCTTATTACCATTCATGGATAGTGTTCAAGCATAATTCAATCGAATAAGGATCCGTATAACTAAATTGAATCCATGTTGTAACCACTTGCTAACAATTTTATGTATTGTGAAAATAAAATACAAAAGTTTAGCTACTATTGGATTAAAAATGATGCATTTAATATGGTAACTCATAAATATTTATATACATAATATCTATGATGTTGTACAAAAGCCTATGATATTGTAGTTATAATGTCTTAGTATCATAGTCATGACATCATAGCATGTAAAAAATGTTTCATCATATCTCCATGACTAACTGCAAACCTATCCTTAAGTTAAAAAAATTAAGATATAGTTTTATTACAAAATTATGAAGGCATCTTGACTAACTAACTAAGTTAAGTGCCTCATTACATTACTTATTCAAGTGATTGAAAAAATGAAAAAATAAACATATATCAAAAGATCATAAAATTTATAGGTCTTCAAAATCCCAAATAGTAGGTCCTCATGTCTTTGAAGGTAGTGAGGACTCGTCCTACAATGGTAGCTCTTGTAACAGATTGGTAGCTTAATTCATTATGCAAAATTGTTTAAGGATCATCTGGTACTTCTCTACATCATTCTATGGATCATCAATGTTCCAAGTCAAGTTGGCTACATTGGTAGCTATTAGGATCTATCATGAAGATGGCATATTTGAAAACATTTTATTTTCTTGAACAAACTAGGTAGTAAATAATTTATATTTAACATCAAATGCTTTCATCTTTCCTTTGTGTTCCTAGTATTATGCCAACCTTTTCAATAGGTTCTCTATGGCATCATGTTGCCTAGTACACTAAGCTCAAAGAACATTTAGCTCCGCCTATATTAGTTATTGCTTTGTCTTTGTTTCATTATGCAACTTATTGTCATGATTGAACAAGAAAAAGGTAGTTGTAGCTTACTTTTTCACTTTATTTATAGGGTAGTCAATTGTTAACATGACAAAATTAGCATACCTACGGTTATTAAGCTTCATATAATATGTTAGTTCCTCTATTTGCAGGTCCTTGGTCTTAACGTTTACATGGTAGATTCCTATTAGAAAATCAAGAATGCTCTTGCAAGAAGCATTAATAATTTATCCCAAAGAATTATTAATTTGGATGTTGGATATCTTGATCTCCTTCTTATTGATTTCCTTTTGGAGGCCTACCTATTTCCTATAGTATCTTAGGAACATATCTTGTTTGGTGGCCTTAATTCTCTAGGTTTCAATTTAAATTGTAGACCTCTACTACAATGCATAGACATCTACATAGATTTTTATTCTCTTGTGCTAACCTCTTGATATCTATGTATGCTTTTATGAATTATTTGTGAATTTAACGCAGTTGATTCTCCAATTATTCCTTCTCCTTAGCTACTTTAGTTAACCTTTGATTTTCTAATTTCAACCCCTTATTTTCATCCTCTAATAAGATGTTATTTTGTAAGGCATAGAAATTAGAATTAGTAGCTAATTAGGTAGATATTTTGTTCAAGTACTAGTAGGGTAGATGTGGTAGATCCCTATCATAAAGTATATTTTTTTCCTATTGTGATGAATTCATACTAATTACTCTTATTCCCATAGAATCTTTTCAATCATAAATCTTTGATATTAGGATCAAAACTAGTTAAGATCCTGAAAGTTTCCATGCCCATGTTAGCTAATCATAACACTATGCTAATGGTATGCATAGTATAAAATGTTGTGATTCCCTCAATCTTAGCTATGACATCTTCTTACTTATTGCGCTAAACCTAGAAAGTATCCCTAAGTTACCCATCTCAATTAGCTGAAGAACTTGGCTAAGATGGAGAAGCTTGTAGTTTTTCCCATATCTCTTATGGTGCAAATTGAAGAAAAGGCCCAAAATTAAGTTGCATGATCATACCATCCATGCTATAATTTATTACTTCTAGCCTCTACACATGCATGAGAAAGCATGATTTATCTACCTACTATTGGAATAGGTGACATTGAGGCTTTTGCTTACATGGACTACTATGACTGTTAACCTTATGACATAAGCTGATCCACTTCTTTCTCTCTTTCTAGTTCCTTTATGTGGGGCTATTCTAATTGATATTAGCCACATCCTCATCCTTTTCCACTATCATGCTCTTCATTTGACTTTTTCTCCTTGCAATATCTACCTCTAGAGTGCATGTAAGTATTATCTTTACTTACTAAAAATCAATCATTAATGTTTTATCATTTACATTATGATTTTGATCTTTCTTGATCTTTTGAATGGATTGAAATTTTTAAAAATATAATATTACTAGCAATGGGTAAATACAAAATGTCATTCCTTGGGCACTAAGGTAACTAATTTGTTAAATTATTGATTAAGTCAATTATTTTTATTATTTACCTAAGTAGGCTTGAGGGATAAGTGTTAGAAATATTTTTCAAAATCTATGCTTAGGATCTCCCATGATAAAGAGTTCAATTGTAGAAGCTTAAAGGTTTTTAAATCACATTAATAGTGCTCATGGTTTGGAAGTTATGACACTTGGAAGGATTTGGGATCTTAAATAGACAATAACACTTCTCTCATTTAGGAAAATGTGAAAATTTCTAAGGGGAAAAGGCGGGTTATGTCTATATATATACTTTTATATGTGCAACAGCATAGCTAAGACAACTATAACAGAATAGGCCTTATGATGTTGTAGCTACAATGTTAAGGATCTTGACAAGATGATAAATTGGAGAAAATTCCCCTTTTTATAAGAAAACTCTCAATATGTAGAAAATTACGTAAAAGATGAGGAGCGAAGCTCAACTCAAACCTCTTCCAAGGATCTTAGAGTCCACACATGTTCCCTCTCAATCCTTAATTATTCACAATGGAGCTAAAGCTCAAGAGAAGACACTTATAAGATATTCTCTTCACATCTCTTAAGTGCTCTCCCTTGCATCTCATTCAAACACTTCTTGCAAAATCTCTTAAGAGACCTTTCAAATCTCTTCCTCTTACTCTTTCTCAAGCCTTGGACTCTTATTTATAGCTTCATGAAGTGACCTTTTGTCTTTCCTTCAATCTGCTATTTGATTTGATGTCCATTAATATCCACATTAGACATCTAAAGGAAATAGTAGATGTCTATCTCGAGTTCAAAGTTGCTAGAGTAGACATATTGGAGAAGACGTCTTGTTGTAGAAATCTTGGCTTAGATGTCTATGAGAAAGAGTAGACATCCATTATGTAGTATAGATGTCTAACTATTAATATAGACATCTATCCTATTATGGCCAAAATTAAAAATTCTCGTTTTGAGGTCTAGAACCTCTAGACACCTCCAAACAAGTCCTCATAGCTCCCATAACCTCCTAGACTCATCAAAATAAGTCCAAAACACTACCAAACATGGAAAACCACCTTAGAATCATCATCAAAATTTTAACACAAGAAGACACACATATCCAAGATACATTTAAATTTACACAAGAGTTGGGTGATGTCCTGATGAAAATGGAAAATAAGAAATTTATTTTAGTTTAAGTGTCTAATTTCTTTTGATTGATGATAAAATTATGAGTAGTAGGATAAGAAGGATAATATGAAACCTCCTTCTTAGCAGTAGAGATATCAAGTTCTTTGAAGCTTAAGTTAATGAATCCAACATTAGAGATAGATTCATCATTTAGGACTATTAAGTCTTTAGTAGCAACAGAAGATATAAAATAATAATTATCTATAGATTTATCTACAAGTTCAATTTCAATATTAGTTGACTTATTGTTAAGTTGATAGGGTTATGCCTCTTAATCTAACAGAAAGACACTTGAAATTTGTGTGTCGATATGAATGATTATTTTATGATCTCAAAAAGAAAAGTTTATTTCTTGATGGATACGAGATGAAACTATGTGATGTTGAGCTAACTAAAGATGTCATAATATTCTATTTGCACTATGACACTCACGTATAATCATGAAAAAAGCTTTAAATTGCATAGAATCACCTACTATAAATAGAAATCTAATGGAACCTCTAATTAGTACTTGCTTATCATTAAAGAAAATTAGGTTTTTCTACGTTTTATTGAATGTTACATGATCATGGAGATCAATATGTTTGATAATAGTACATGTAATCATGTTAGACCCTACATTGTCATCAATATATATGAGAGTAATGAAAACATTAGGTGATATTTTAATAGTTATGTAAATTGGTAATTATATCCCAAATCTTCAAGTCAATCTTAATGTTTTCATCACAGAAGTTGAAATTGTCTAATCCATAGTGAGAAACTTGAAGGATGAGATATCATCCATCTAGTTAGGAATATCACTTGGAATGAAAATTCTCTTAAGAACATCATATAGCCAACACAATGCCCTTTAGGGGTTACTTTGAGGTCATACAAGAAAACTCTAATTCCTTTGAAGTGAATAGTTGTAGTCATTTATTGTAGCACTCTATTATCTATTACCTAAGAATATTATAGAGTAAGTGCCACTATGACTAGTTATATGAAGTGGATGTAAATAGAGGATTACTTGAAGAGGTAGGTTCTTATCATTGTTGAAAAGAAACCTTCTTTTAAGCTTTAGAGAGTTTCATGGGTGCATTAGAAACATTTTATTTTAACCTATTTAAAAATGATTCATTGTTTTGATGAATGAAAATAATAATCCTCACTTAGAAAGATGGGAAATATTGGCTAGATAATTGACTTGGAGTGGGTGAAGGATACTTTGAAGTTCAACAAAGTAATATGGAATAGATGAGAGTAGGAAAGATGAATTAGTTGGGATAACATGAATGTTGCTTCAGGGTTGTTGTAAGTTAGAATGATGAGGTTGGAAAGTAGGAGTAGCATATTGGAAATATATGAATGAGTGAAAAAAATGAAGATGTTAGTTACCAAAGGTTGTATTAATGCAATATTACATATGAGAAGAGTGAATTTGTGGTGATGAAGAAATGGTATAATCTAACTAGCAAATCACATATGGCTTATTGGATGGTGAGGATTATTAGTTATGATCTTTATAGTCTAATCAATAGATAATTTACGAATCCTTTGATGGAGGATAGTAAGCATTGTGTTCTATCTTAAAAGTTGTAATAATGTCACTTGTTCTCAAAGGAACTTGAAAATTTTTGATTATCTCGATGCATTGAGGATAGTTCATTTTCCACAATAATCTTATCTTTATCTATGAGATCTTGTATTCCATATTTCAAATTCTTGTAGTTATCTATGCCATGACCAACAATCTCTTGATAATAGTAGTATTTCATGTAGTCATACCACTTAAGACATGATAGTTAAGAAAACAATATGTGATCTTACACAAGAGTTAAAGATCATCTATGCACCTTGGTAATAGATATGAAGTTATAAAATATCATGGAGAAATCATGATAGCATCGTAAAAGAAGTGAAGCCTACAAAAAATCATAATGCTACTAGGTTAATGAAATATGTATGAAAATATATGGACTAAATGGAAAATTGTGTAAATATAGAAGAAATATAGAAACATAAGTTCACACATGAAATAACTGAAGATCAAACCCACAAGAACCAAGTCTAAAAATAGATGAAAATGCTCATAGAGAAGTGCGTAAATCAAATCCATTTGATAGTTATAGCCAAGAACTAGTAAAATGAAAACATAGTCTTATTAGTTATACAGATAATAGAACAAGAGTCTATTAGGAGGATAGATAACTAGAAGTTATTTCATGAAGGAATACAGAAAATACAATTGAACCTACAACAAAGGGAGGAAACTATGTAATATAAAAATTCCTAAGGTGAAGAACATTTAATCATGACTTTGGTAGATGAGGACATCAAAAATAAATTATATATATAGGAAATATCATTATATATTATCATTGTACAAGACCATCATGAGAAGTGACATGCTTCTAACTAGAATTTTTTAGAGGGGACATAATTTTCGTTAAGAGGAGGAATGAAGAAGTAATCAATCAATAGAATTAAATCATAGAGTTCTCGATAGAGAACCAAATATAAAAGCAACAAAAACCATAGCTAGGTCACATAAGATTGTATGTAAGAATGTAACAATGATGAAGCCCACAAAATAATAAAAAATTCCATTAGAAGAATCAAAACAATAGTTTCCATGAACGTGAAAAACCTAGATTTATTCATACATATAATTGATAAAATCACATCTAGCTCTTCATAGGAGTGAACGATCAAAAAGGACTCATGTAGCAAACTCTATTTTGTTGGGACAAAGCTAGGATGATGATGATGATGATATAATTAATAAAATAATCATGTAGAACCAGTAGAAATATTATTATGTTTGTATTAACAATCCTAGTATGTATAATATATAATACCTTGAAAATAATACAACATATTTTAAGTGGTCAAGGTGAAAATTCATAAAACAAATGACATTTAAAATTAAAAGATAACATTAAAGGCCCTTTCTTAAAGAAATATTAGGATCACAACATCTCAGTTTATTTAAGATCTTAGGGTACATAAATAATTCAAAGAATAATAACTTGAAAATCATTTTAATATAAGAAAAATACAAAGCTTTCAATGGAATTTAACAAGAATAATCCCAAAGAAGAAGTTCATGAGTAAGCCAAAATATGTTTAGAATGAACATTAGCTTAAAGTGGTATATAGAATTAAACCTTGAGTGAATCCAAGTATGGAATGATGTCAATATACTTAAAGAACACAAGCTGAGAATTCAAACCTTAACTCTCCAATATTAATCTAAGATGGGAATCCTTATTAGTTATCTTAAATTAATACAAGTTTACTTAGCTTAAATGAAAATAAAAATAAAACATCATTGTTTATTACTTACCAATAGAAAACATAAAAACATTCATGGACACAAAACACTTAGGCCAAAGGACTTGATGCCCTGGCTTTTTTATACTTTCTTTAGGTCTTTTCTTAATTCACTCACTTCAAAGCTTTCAAAAGCATTAAAATGGCTCTCAATGACCTTAATAGTGTCAAAGACTCTTTCCATATATCTCACAAAGACTCTAAAAAGGATACAACTACTATTGTTGGTCCTCAATTTATAGGTCATAGAATTTGATTATTGTTTCCCCCTTTATTTCATTGTCATTTATGTTTTTAAAATTCAAAAATACAAGATTATAACTAAGGTTTAAGTCTTATATCACCTATAATTTTTATCATGCAACTAGTTGCAAGCCACAGCTATATTACAATTAAAATAATGAGGTGTTAGCCTAATAGCAAGATACTTGATTTTGAAGCTCTAGGTCATGGGTTCAATTTTGGTGGACAATGCTGAGTTATATAAAGTTTTAATTAGACTATATATATATATATGGGACTGTACCTATGTTTTACTTATTTCAAGTTCCAACACCCCCATAACTATATTACAACTCACTTAAAATAGAAAGTAGAAATAGGCTTCTTTACCTATGTGACGTGATTGCAAGTTCCATTTACCTCACAACTTGAAACTAAAACTTTAATTTAGTGTGAATGCACTATAATTCATATAAACCTTTCACTCATCTAGAAACTAACTATGGTTTGCAATTTACCTTGTTTTTTGAGTCAAAAAAGCTTAAACATCAACTAGATCATAGAGTATGAAGAGGCTACAAGTCATAAATTATTAATCACATCTTATCATAGCTAATTGTGGTAAAATTATGAGTTGTATTCTAGTTGCAATGGATTAACAAATACAAAAAATGAAGTGTTGCTTGTATGTTACAAGTTGTATGTAGCAACAAAAAATAATCACACAACAAAAATAATGAATTTCATTACATCTAGCTCGCAATTATTTTTCCAATATGATTTTATAACTCAAAATAGATCCAATTTCAAGACATAGACTCATAAGAATTAATTCTACACTTGAAGATATTATAATTATAATGCTTAGTGAAGGAGCAGTTGTTGCTATATCATTTACTCATATGCAAAGAAGATAAGAGTGTGCACTTGATGTAAGATAATGCTTAATTAAAATAAAGGTAAAACACCAAAGAAATAAATCAAAATATGATTTGTATATAAGAATAAAGAAGTGTATCTAAGATTTGGGTATTAGTATTAATCTATTTGTAAGATTTTACTATTAGTAATAATTTAGCTTTTACTCATCCATTGCCCTCCCCGAACTCCACTATAGTGATAAGAGAATTAAGCTTTCAAGTGATGATCCTTTATATAGGTAATCCCATGTAGTTAGGATAAGGAAAGGATGCAAATTAGCCATGTTGCTATTCACATGATTTATGTGATAGATTTGGTTCTAGCACATATAAATATCCTTTTGATAGTATAGTAGTAGCGTTGAAGTGTTACAATGTTGTAGTAAGTGTGGGATCCATCAAATCATTTGTGTATACATAGATAACTTGAATTGAGGTCATTGATCCTTTTTTTGTCGAAATGATTCACTTTTTAGTTACAATTTATCTAGTGATTTGAAGATATTATGGAATTTTCTCTATTTATCCTAATACTTTATCACTATTTTCAATTTATCATAAATAATCATATATGAAATTTTAGTAATCAATCCTCACATCACAAATTCCATAATTTATGGCAAGCAAAGAAAAATCCACCCTATTTCATTACACTGCCACCACACTATTAGCAATGTGGTAAGACAAATAAGATGTGGAATCTTATCAACTAGTTTTGGCTAAGGATAATAAGCTTATAAAGTTATTCTTATATTGCAAAATGAAAAAATAATTTTTTATTGTCATGCCTCCCAACTACTTTATCATCTACTTGTATTTTTCATTTTTCTAAAAGATATACATGGACTTTTTCTTATTTCTTCAACATTAATTTGCCTTAGTGGCATCAATTGCTTCTTTTACAAATTTGATTTGCCTACATATATATAGTCAAATAATGGGGCCACAATGAAATATAATAGGACAAGCGTATTTTATGAAACATTAGGGTAGAAATTCAAGAGACATGAGAGATTGTCTTTATTCTCTAATTATATCTACCCATCAATCTTTAATTAAAGTAAAAATAATAGAATTTTCTATTGTGTCTTATGTGGCATAATAATTCAAATATAAATTACATAGCTTTGGTTCCTATTTTACAAAAAAAGCTATTTTGGCTTCACTTGATCCTAAGTTTCTCTTGAGATTTGATCTTTGACTATGTGCATTTAGTATATTTCCATATGTAAATATGACCATCTATTACCTTGAATTTGGGTTTGTTATATTCATTTCTTTGTCTTGCTTCTAATCCTCAATATGGGTATTTGGAACAAGTGGAATAAAAGTTTCCAAAGTACATACTTAACCAACAGAAAATTTATAAATTTTAATATTTCAAACCAATTAAAACTAAACACATGCATAAATATATGTGTATTGCATAGTTTTTAAAACTAGTCTCGACATCAACTTTTACAACATCCAAATAGATTNTCCACCCAAGATAATGTAATGTAAACCATTCAGAAAATAGATACCACTACAAAGATTCTACACTTCTGCTATCCTATGGTAACCCACAAAACCTGCAAGCTCACCCAGGCTTGTAGAAAATGCTGTCGAAGATGCCTAACAGAATACTAATTGCTGTCCCACTGCTATTTATTGTTTACTGTGCAGTTTTGCAATTTCATATATATTTGTTGGAGTTGATATCAAGAAACAGAAACCATCAAACAGGGTTGAAAATAAGAAAGCAAATTTGGTCCTTCAATTTGTCGTTTGCGTGGGTAAAACCTTCCCCATTGGCATAGACAAACTGACAGGCTCTAGTCATCTCCAGCACTACTTTCTTGGTAGACATTTCAATTTCATCATCGTTGTTGTCATCTTCTTCTTTTGCAAGATAAGACACTGCCATTTGCTTTACATGTTCCCTAAGCAACACCTTCAAATGCACCAATGCATCTTCTGTGTTGCACCCTGGATGCTCTTTTAGCCAGCACTCCACTGCCGATAAACCTTGCTCACACTCCTGAAAATTAGTAACGAAGAAACCGTTAAAATATTGAGTCAGGTAAAATATAAATCTAGCTTCCCCAAATGTTTTTTCACTCACCTCAGAATCTTGTATATTGTCATGAAGCCTGCAACTTCTTCCACATATTTCATCGAACTTGGTCATACATGGAGTTGGCTGTTGCAGGACTTGAGTGGGTAACGAGTCACATATCAAAAGTTTTCCAGTAAAATAGACAGTCCAAATTGCTATGCTCATAGCACCATTTCTAAGCTACTCCTCCACCGTCGACACGTATCCAGCACTGTCCCTCCATGCTAGTTCCTCTTCATAAGATTCCACCAATTGCAGCCACTAAAAAGGATTTGTCAGAAAGCAAAGGTGTTAGATGAACGAAAACCAAATTTAAGAAGGTATATGAATAGAATCTGTGGAATATCGACATGTTTGTTAGTACTTAGTACGGTACAGATAATCCTTGGTCTTTACCATTTTGGGACGATAGTTTTCAACATGTCTACAATGTATAATTTCAAAATGAAATTATACCCCAGATTTAAGTTCAAGTTTAATTAACATAGACAATAAACACCGCATCCATGCATGATTTGCTTCATAGATGTTAATGGAAGTTTGTGCTTCCCATCTTGGACTGTTTATATACCACGGATATTTCAAAGCGTGTTTCACCTGATTGTAGTTAATAATCAGAAATCATTTACGATACAGAAATATGAACTAGGGATACTTTGCAGGACCCAACAGGGTAAATTAGTTACCTCGTCTACTAAATAGCAAGTATATTCGATGGATGTTTGTGATTCGCGAGAGAGCCACGAAGTTAACAAGTGAATAGAGTAATCCTTAGCCTCTTGCAAAATGTTTTCTCCTAGATGCTGCAAGGAGATTAAGCATTCTTTTTATCCTTTGCATGTGGTCTTCTCCATCAACGTTAGTTTCTGTGTCTAAAAAGATTCCATTTCCATGTCTAAATTTGTGAAACATCTCTGTTATAGTTTCAGGTGTATTAGTTTAAAAATTAAGAAGGAAAACTTTTTAAGAAAATTGTTACAACTTGATTAATTTGTAGGTTAAACATAAAGTAATATTATGATATCTATGTGTTATGGCCAAAGTTGCCCATGCTATCGCATGGGGCCATGATCAACAAAACTATCCTATAAAATCATATACCATTTCACCAAGCAATGCCAACATGTGAGAAGGTGGACCGACATGTGAAAAGGTGAAACATCACTAATAGGTGGTTATAAAGTAGAGGACCTTCTCACTATCTAACATTGTGGGCTAGCCTTTCACTCATCAAAGCCAACCTCTCTCTCACATTAGGAGCTAGCCTCTTTCTCATTGGGGCCTACCTCTCTCTCATCAAGGTCCAACCTCTCTTCTCTCTAGTGATGCATGTGGCAAATAGAACAACATGTGCGTTAGGAAACAGAGGCTGAAAATGACATGTCTATAGCATATAGAATAGATAGCAATGACATCTCTCTTTCTCTCTCTCCCTCTTTTAGTAGTGCCAAGGCAATGTCAGAGAATGAGGGATTAGTAGACAACCTCCCTCTCTCTATAGATTCAAATCGGCAACTGTAGCAAGGTTCTCTATTCTTCCTCTTTTTGACAATGGTGAACTTGCAATAGGTGGCCTCCCTAGGTTTTTTGCCACCATCGGTAGGTTGTGTGGTAGGTGATAGTGAGGCACATGGTGGTGGAACACTAGACAGATTTCTCTCTTCCTCTTTTAGTAGTGCCATGGTGATGTCAGAGGATAAGGAATCAGTAGACAACCACCCTCTCTATGTAGATACAAAATGGCAACTACAGTAGGGTTCTCTCTTCTTCTTCTCTTTGGCAATGGGGGAGCTACAATAAGCAGCCTTTCTACGTTTTCTGCCACCAACGGTAGGTTGTCTGGTAGGCAGTAACAAGGTGTGTGATGGTGGAACACTGAATAGATCTCTCTCTCATTTTTCTTTTTAGATGATAGTTGGGACAGTGGTTGCAAGTGTGCACAGTAGCATACAGGAAGTGACTCACTACGATAGTCCCTAACTAGGTAGTCTCTTCTTCTCAGCAACTTTCTTGTTTCATTTTTCTTTCTCCTCATCTGCCAATAGTACATGATTCTAGTAGGTGATCTCTCTTGACAGCGTGGGATCAAAATTTTCTCTATTCCTCTTCAGGGGATTCATTGCAATCTTCTTGCCTAGCAGTGGACACCATTGGTAGCGATGGACTAATAACATCAGTAAGACCAAGAAAACTTAAAGTTTCTTGCTACCTACTAAGTTTTCAGGAAGTCTTGAATTTCAAAATAGTTGTTCAAGTTAAATTCTCCAAGCATTTTAGTTTAATTTATTTTGTTTTGAAGCGTCACATAGCCCTCTATAGTTGAGACTATTCTTAGGTTTCTGTACCCATACAGGAAGCACCCTAGGCAATAGTCTCCTCAAACGAGTTTTTTCGTAGGTGTTGGTGTGACCAAAATTTATGTATAAACACCCTTTCTAGCACTAGAAGGAGGGCCTTTCTCCCACATTTTGTTTATTAGCTCTTCTTGCCATTATCTTATGGCTATTTTGTTTTTTAATCCAGTCTCAAATCCTGTTGAATTTCCTTTAAGAAAAACCTTTATCTTCAAACCCTTTAATTTTTTCCTCTTTTTATGCTTCCCATTTTCTAAAAATTGTTATTACTGAAACCTTTTTGTTATAACCCTTGTTTTATAGTTCCATTTTGAATTTCTAATTTTGGGGGTCTTCACCTGAGTCCTAACTTGGGTGAGGTGGTTTTATTATTCAATTTTAAATTTATTTTTCTAAAATTTTTCTTATTTTATTATTTTCCTTTTAAGATTTCATGGTTTTTGTTGCTTCTTGCACTTGTATGCAATTTGTTCTTTGGGGGCTAAGTGTTGTGGCCAACCTTGTCCATGCTATCGCATAGGACCATGATCAATAAAACTATCGTATAAAATCATATATCATTTCACCAAGAAATGTCGACGTGCATGAAGGTGGATTGACATGTGGAAAAATGACTCTACATGTGAGAAGGTGGACCAACATATGGGAAGGTGAAACATCACTAGCAGGTAGCTATAAAGTAGAAAATGAAGACGATGTCAAGAGATAAGGGGAAGTGGGTGGTCTCCTTTTTCTCTCAAATTAGGGCCTAGCCTCTCTCTCATCAGAGCCAACCTCTCTCTCACATTGGGAGCCAGCCTCTCTCTTGTTGGGGCCTACCTCTCTCTCATCAAGGTCAAACCTATCTTCTCTCCAATAATTCATGTGGGAAATAGAATAGCATGTGCACTAGGAGATAGAGGCTATGAACAACATGTTTGCAGCACATCGAATAGATAGCAATGAAATCTCTCTCTCTCTCTCCCTCTTTTAGTAGTACTAGGGTAGCGTCAGAGGACGAGGAATTAGTAGACAACCTCCCTCTCTCTATAGATCCAAATTGGTGACTGTAGTAGGGTTCTCTCTTCTTCCTCTCTTTTACAATGGTGAAGCTATAATAGGTAGCCTCCTTAAGTCTTCTACCACCACTGGCATATTGTGTGGTAGGTGACAACAAGGCATGTGGTGGTGGAACACTATAAAAACCTCTCTCTCTCCCTCATTTAGTAGTGCCAGGGTAGTATAAGAGGATAATGGATCAATAGGAAACCCCCCTTTCTCTATAGATCCAAATTGATAACTGCAATAGGAATCTCTCTTCTTCTTCTCTTCAGCAATGGTGAAGCTGTAATAGGTGGCCTCCTTAGGTTTTCTTCCACCAGTGGTAGGTTGTGTGGTAGGCACTAGTAAGGTGTGTGGTAATGAAACACTAGACAGATCTCTCTTTCATTTTTATTTTTAGAAAACATGTGGGATAGTGGTTGCAAGTGTGCATAGTAGCATACAGAAAGTGACTCACTACAATAGTCCTTGACCAGGCCATCTCTTCTTCCCAGTGGCTTTCTTGTTTCATTTTTCTTTCTTCTCATCTTCCAATAGCAGACGATGCTAGCAGGTGGTCTCTCTTGGTGGCATGGGATCTAGCTTTCTCTCTATCCCTCTTTAAGTGATAGTTGTGGTCTTGCTACCCAGCAGTGGATACCATTGGTAGTGATGGAGCGGCAACATTAGCGGGACCAAGGAAAATTTAAATTTTCTTGCTACCTATTATGTTTTCATAAAGCCTTGAATTTCAAGATAGTTGTTCAATTTTAATTCTCCCAACTTTTCAATTTAATTTATTTTGTTTTGAAGCATCACATGGCCCTCTCTAGCTGAGAGTATTCCCATCTTTCAGTACCCATATTAGAGGCACCCTAAGGAATAGTCTTCTCAAACGAGTTTTTTCTTAGGTGTTGATGTGACCAAAATTTATGCATCAACACTATGAAGGTGTAGTAGTTTAAAAGATAAAGTTGTAGTACTGAAGTCAAGCCTAACAGGTGCTTTTTGATATCCTTTACCATATTTTCACAAGTTACAAGGTATGAACATGCCTATAAATAAAAGTAGTAGCCAATGGGACTGGACTAGTTAATAAAGTTAGTAAAACATGTAAACATCAACGAGTGGAGGTAACCTACTAGGAAAGGGTAGTTGAGCGACTATATAAACTCATGGTTCCAAGTGTTACCTAGAAAATCAAGGAAATGTCCTAAAGGTGCCTTAGTTTTATGACTATTCTCTAACAAAGATATAAAAGCCATTACACAGTATAGGTTTGTAGAGTAGAGATACTGCTTTGCCAAATCTTTGAATCTCTGAGCACAAGTTTGTGATGATGCCAAGTCCTAGAGTTTAGATCATAGAAAGAAAAAGCAAAGAAATGAAAAATTGCTATGGAACTCTAAGATGAGGCAAAAATCCTCTAGTACTCATAGAGTGAGAAGAAATAAAGGATGAAACTTCACCTAGCCAGGTTCAAATTGCAAGGATTAACTACTATTTATTACATGGTGGTGGATACAATAATCCTAACTTTAAGTAGTAGAAACAAATTTTCAAAGTCTGGAAAATAAAAAAAATACACCTTGTGCTCTTGGAATGGAGAGTTGTTTTATTGATGGAAGCCACAACCACCAATGACAAAAACATCATGATCAAAAAAAGCAAAGAAGATAGAAACAGTGATCGTAATTTGTAAAAAAACGTGTGAAACAGAAGCACCTTCTTTCATTTGAAGGGAATTGAAAGTGAGTGTTTGCATTTATAAAACCAATTAGTTTGTTGTAAGACACGATAAGAATTCAAGTGAGTGTCTACCTTTATAAAATAATTATTTTGTATTGTTGGGTAAGAAAGAAATAGGGTAGATTCATGTACCCTTTGATGGGATACTCTGGGAGGTTTACAAAGGAACAAAACACTAACACGATAAAATGATAAAATTGGAACTATACTAGGTTATCATGCATATAAGTTGAGAAGACATTCATCTTCCATGTTAATTTTACTTGGATTTATTGATACTTATATTGATATTTTTTGGCATAGTTTTATTTATTTAATACATTTTTTAGGTGTATAGAGACATGTTAAAATATGATTTCACTTTCATTAACATATAAGTATAGTATAATAGTAGAAATGCACCAAAGAAAAGTGAAACTTTAGCAAAACATAAAAGGAATGGCTTAATGATTTAGAGATTCCTTTTAAGGTTTTCATCTTTATAACCAATCCTTAAAAACCTCCCATTTAGGATAGCAAAAGGATCAAATCTTACCCTCTCTTCGATTTCACTTCCTACTAAAGGCTTTTTGTAATCCATTCAAGGCTATAGTTCAAGCATGAGCTATAGAATTATGTCACCTTGAGTACACCAAAGGAAAATAATAGCCAAAGTATCTCTATAATATATCATATTATATTTAAATTTCCAAATGGCATAAAGAATAGGGAAAATAAAGTAACTTCAAGTGTGAAGAAAAAAACTTCCTTGAAGTTGAGTATCGTAAAATGAAACTTCCTTCAACCTTGACTCAAAACCATGTAAATAGAAGTTTCACCAAGAGCAAGGACTCTAAGTAAGATAACAAATAAAAAAATAGTAGATGGATGAATCTTCCATATTGCAAAGAATACATCTAGGGTCATGAACATCCAAACAAGAACAACAAATATTAATTCGCAAACCTCAATAAATCAAATGCAATAAAAAGGTTTAAATTTTGAATGAGTGAAAGCATTCCATATATTTCAAATTTGATACTTTCATAACTACACATTATGGTTGATACTCCATAGATAATTGACTCTCGACTAAATACTAGTATTAGAACTAATAATAGTATAGTTAACCTTTAATTAGAATGGAAAATTTGAATGGCCATTGATTAATGAAAATTCAATAAGACCATTATTAAAATCTTTAATAATTAAAGTTTTGTTTAAATTGTGCAAAAGATTCAAAAATTTGAATATTTTAGAGGCATTAATGGCATAGAGAATATAACATTTAGACTAATTAATCTATCGATTATGCCTAGAAAGAGATGAAAGGGAGGTAATGTCAAGCTTACACCATATACTTGCAAACATGTGAATACTTAATAGTCATTAGTTTATTATTAATGAGAAGTTAGTAAGGAAATAACTTATTAAGCATTAAAGCATGAACTATGAAATTTTTATAATCACAAAACTCACTAATAACATACCATGTCTTCTAAATATATTTTATAATAATAGAGCCTGAGATAATTATAACTTTAGAAAAAAGAACCCACTTTTAAAAATGAGTATTTTTCCAAAATCACTACCTCCATGTTTAACAATCTGAATATCCTAAGTAAAATTTTTTTTTTAAAGCTCCATACTAGATAAGCACTTTATGATCCACTTGGAACATAAGGCAAAACATATAACAATTTACCAAGCCTAAGCCATCATCATTATTGTAAGAAGTATAGATATCTTAGGTAACACAACATAACTTCTTTCTTGAGCGGTTACTACTTCAAAGAAATTTTGTATAAGTTGTTCAATGCAACAATATGTAGTATTACTAGGAGCTCAATACAAGGAATAGTACACATAAGTTGCTTAGATGATATCCTTATAAATAATAAACTTTCCAACCATTGAAAGGTTCTTGTCATTTTACTTGTAAAGTGTTTTCTTAATCTTCTTGATTATAATATTCTATAAAGTTTTAGAGGATCCAACAAAGGAAAAAGCAATGCTGAATAACTTGAAGACATTCAATTTTTCAACAAAATAGTGCTAAGATTTATAGAAAGATAAATCTTAAACCTTCTTATTACAAAACAAAGAAGCCTTTGGCCAATTAACCTAAGAGCCTAAAAATCTACAATATTGATCAACATAATAAAAAAAAAGATGATATACAATATCGTTTTATCATAAAAAAGATACCTATGAAAAATACATATCTAATAAAGTAGAAACAATTTTCCTTAATAAAGATGTCAAGACCTCTTCTAGCATCGCAATTGAAGATCTTAGATGATGTTCCAATTTGATGTGCATTATAAGATATTAAAGGCACACATGTATTGAATGAACACAATAATAGAGGGTGGCTTCATCCGTTATTGGTAAAGTCCATGAGGAAAGCATAGAATGGCCAAAGAAATCAAGGATCATTCTATGGCCTAAGGGTAAGCAGAAGCCAATATATTTTTTATATTTTTCATTTTTTTCTTTAGAATAAAAGGTGAAGTTAGTTACTAGTGATCCATGCTTATTTTCAGGTTAAATAAGCATAAAAAATGCTAAGGTTGTTAATGTCATATAAGCTATCAAAGAGGTTTGAGGTTAGCTCCACAAATGAGGTGCAAAACACTCAAAAGGGTTTCTTCAAGGAAGAGGGAGAAAAATATTTTGAATAGTTTGATAAAGCAAACATTTTGTATTTTCTAGGTTTAAATCATTCCTACCCTATTGTGGAAAAATCTCTGATTTTGATAAATAGCTACTCTACTGTGAAAGCAATTTTGTAGTGCATGTAGACTAGAAGAAAGTGATCATCAATTAGGATTTGGCTATACCAAGGTATAGGTTCAGATTTCTAGAGAGAGGAATAAAGATTGATATTTCAAGAATAGATTCAATTGAACTATTGATTATGGAAAAGTAGGTAGGATCAAAGAAGAGGGATGCCATTAACATCCACAAAGGGAATAACAAAGAGTTGAAGAAGCTTTCTTTATTCATAGAAAGAATATTTTGTAATAAAATTGGGTATAAGTGGGAATTGGCATCGAAGAGGTTGTATGGGTTGTATAGGGTAATGATCCAAGGGAGGATAATCATCAAGGATTAGTAGAAGAAATGGAGAAACTACCCCAAGAGGACAAGAAGTAAAAGAAGAAGATGGTGAGGAAACAACTCAATTTTAGATATTTATATAGGATAATAAAGGCAATGGCAACATTATTTGATGGCAATGGAAAGAAACAAGCTAATGTTACTTTATAAGAAAATTTTAGGCCCTGGTTATGCCAACAGTTGGGGATTATGATGTTGGCTTATAGCATTGGAGGTAGTGGTTCTTTACCATCAACATTAAAGACTAGGGAAGAGGTTGGATCCTCAATGGCTAAAAGCATTGAGGAACCACAAAAGAAAATAAGAGGAGAAATAGAAGCAAGGAAGGTGGAAATTATGGAGAGCACCTCTAGAACTTTTGAGCAAGGTAGAGCATCAAGAAGAGAAAATCTCTTTATGAGAAGGAAATTTCCTTCAAGACATTGATGATCAATGTCTTGTAGGAGTAACTAGATGTAAAAATAAGTAAGTGCTTGTGAATTTTATAATTTTTCACATGACATAAATTCTAGTTTTTATAGAACTAGAGAAATGATATAACACTAACACTTAGTTGTTTTGATAGTTACAGAGGCTAGTATATATAGAAGGGCATTAGAACGTAAGGAAAAAAAGTTATGTTCTTCCCTTTATTTCATTCTCAAAGGCTGGAAATAAGGTATGAGCCAAGAAGAAAAATATTTCTTACCTAACTTATTTTTATTGGAGGAGAATGAAGGGGGTGAAGAAATTATGACTTTTTCTAACCTCTTTAATTTAAATCTTAATGAAGTAGCTGAAGAAGAATAGGATGGTAAAGATAGAGAAAGAAAGAAGCTTCTAGAGGTTGATCTTCCTCCTCCACCTCTAGTAAACATCACTTCAGTAGTCAAAAAACCATTTCTAAATGATGTAGAGATTTGCAAATGGATTATGAATATGGTAAGTTCCAAGCTTTCCACATAATACAGTAAGTGCAAATCATGTAACATCAAAAGTTCAAACATTGTTTATTTTGATGTCAAAAAAAACTTAATGATTTTCATATCTTTGCTAGAGATGAAAAGGAAACCCAAGACTTGCATCAAAGATAAACAAATGATGTTGGAATACTTGGTAGAAGATATGGAGGTAAGGCTGAAATTGCTATCTCTTAAAGAAGGTAAGTAAAGAACATTATTTTTAAACTAACATTCATGGTTAGAGGTAGAGAATATGAACTTCTTTTATGTTGAACTACAAAAAGAAAGATTAAGTTAGATAGGGATTATGTCACTTTCCATGATCAAATAATAAACATTGACATGATAGTAGAAAAGATTATTGTAGAGAAAATAAATGTTGCTCTCAACTAAGCTAAGGATATGGGAATGTTGGCTATTGAACATGCTAATGCCAACACTATACTCCTATATTCTTTAAAGCAAGCATAGAAGGACAAAAAGAAAAATGAAAGATAAATAAAGATGTTGTAAGATCAAGTGAAGTTGTTAGAAGTGGAGATCAAAAATAGCAACATGGTCAAACATAATTCTCCTTCTCATGCATATTGGATAGAAAGAAATAAACTTGTAGAATTCCAAAGGCCTTGATGGAAAGAAAATGATAAGCACTAGCAATAACATGTTCAATAACTAACTTAAGGAATTTAACAACAACACATGAAAGAGATAGGGAAGGAAGAATAAAATCAATAAGTGGAATTACAAAAGAGAGTACTGCAAGCTATGAAAATAGAATAAAAATTTCTCTATGGATAAAGAGATAAGGATTATATTTATCAAATATGCCAAGCTTAAGGAACCTTTTGAGGATTTTTCAAACAGTGTGGTAATTATCACATTGGAAGAAGATCAAAGGGATCCTAAAGAAGAGCCTATTATAGAGAGGAAATATGATGATATCTCTCTATAGGGACTAAATTCATATGAGGAAGAATGGGTAGCCATTATATTGAAGATCCCAAGATCAAAATTTGAAAGATTGGATACAACCATATTAAGCTTAGAGGTGAAAGAATAGTGAAGTTTGAAGATTTACCAGGAAACTCAAGGTAAAAATTTAGATCATAAGTAATCATTTTATTTTATTTCATCTAAAACATTAAGAAAAATAAAACTAACTTGTCGATTCTTAAATGCAAACCCTAGAGAAAGTAGCCAAAGACTAGCAAAAAAGGTAACTCCAATGTGGTTGATGAAGAGATAGAAGAGGAAATTGTTAAAGAAAAATAAGGTTGATAATTATTTTTTTGGAATTTATTTTCATTGTGTTATTTATGTTTTATGCGAGAATTTAAATAAACATAAAGTGTGTTTAACATAAACATTAGATGTCACATCAAAAGTTATGATATGTATCAATTGTACAATTTTAAAAAAATGTTTTGTTCACATCAATTTTGACATAGACATCTTTCACATATAGACTATTAAAATTAATGTGATGCAACAAAGTTAATAACTTCTTATGAACTAACTTTTCCTACTAACAATAAGCAATTAAGAAAAGAGTATAAATAAAGAGATTTAATTAAATTTTTTCACTAAACATCATTTCCTAATGATATAAAATAGAAAAAATTAGCTAACAAGAAATCCTAATAGGTAGTAGTAGATGTCTAATATCTAATGACAAACAAGAAGTGGTAAAAAAAAAAGAATGATGCTTATGGATATAAGGTTATCATGTTCACAATGAACCTTTGAGTTGTTAAATAAGAAGGATGAGAAGAATATTTTTTCTTAGGTAAGGATATATCTAGTTCACTAAAGCCTAAGTCAATAAATTCAATGTCCTCATGAGACTCATTGCCTATGTTTATGGAATCAACAATAACCTCAATGTTGTTTGAGAAGTAGGGAATTGTAGGCTTACCCATAGGTACAAGCTTGACATTAGCCTATTTGCCACTAAGCTAATAATCTTCTCAATCTAAACGAGAAACACTTGGGATTTACTTATATATGGAGATAACTATCTCATGGTTGTGAATAGGAATGTGTATCTCCTAATGTATAGGAGAAGACATTGTGCAATGTTGACCTAGCCAAGGACATCCTAGTATACCATTAACATGAGGACATGCATATCATCATAAATATGACTTTAGATTATGCAACATCACCTACCATGAAAGGTAATCGAATGAAATCTATAACCCCTACTAATGTAGCATTCAATGAAATAAGATTAGTTCAGGATTCATTGAAAATTACCTGATCATGGAGACTAAGATGCTTAATAATAGCCCATGTAATCATGTTCGATCTGGCACCTTTATCAACATGTATTATTAAAACTACAACTTCTGGAGATACATTAATAGTAATGTAGAGAAAGAAATAATAGATATCTCCTCTCTTCAAATATTTCTTGATATTCTCACTACAGAAGTTTAGACTATTCAATTCATAATGAGGAACTCAATGAAAGGAGAATATGAATTCCATCGAAGCAGGGTGTCACTTGGAATCATAATCCTCTTAAGAACATCATATAATGTAGCTCGATGTTCTTTAGGGATTTCCACAAGATCATAAAAGGATAATTTTATGCCTTTATAATGTACATTGATGGTCATTTGCTATAAGATTTTATTGTCCATAGGTTGAGATGCTTACAAAGCAAGTACTACTATAACTAGATATATAAGATTAGAAGAAGATGATAGGCCACTTGAGGAAGTAATTTCTTATTAGCGTTGGAAGAAAAATTTCTTTGTTCTCTTACAAGGTTACTTCAATGCATCCATAGCCTTCTTTTATTTTTTTTGCTTAGCCGAATGTGACTCATTGACCTATTGACTATGAGTGAGGATCTTCACATGAGTTGAAGGAAAAGGAGATATTTGAGCTGTAGTGGATGGAGAAGTATTCTAAGATTCATTATGAAATGAAGTAAGATGGTAAATGGATGAATGTGTAGATTTAGTAGGAGTAGATTGATTAGAGTTTGTAGCATGAATATGATAGGAAGGTGAAGATGAAAATTTTGGATTAGATGATGTGGTAGTGTAGTCAAACTAGTGAATCACTTAAGAATTTTGAGGTTGTAGTAATGAATATTTAGACTATTTATATTTAGAACAATGATGAATTAAGGATCTTTACGTGGAGACTTATGAACTTTGTACTTAATCTTGAAAGTTGAAATTGTTTCTTTAGCTCCCAAGAGATTCTAAAATACTGCTAGTTGTTGGTTATCTAGATGCATAGTGCATGAATTTCTCTCTACCACTATATTATCCTTATCAATAATGTTTCAAACATCATCTTTTAGATTCCTATAGTTATTTGTGTCATGTTCAGCAATATCATGATAGTAGAAATTCTTATACTACTTAGGCATATCAACATCACATTCTTACCTTTGAAAAGGATTCATAGTTATCAAGTAAATGCAATAGAAGAATGTTCTTACTTGATGAGAGACCTACTTCTTCTTAAGGTGTTCATCCTTAAGAAGATTGTTGAGATGTAGAGAGTATATCATGGATATCTTGGTATACTCATTTCTACTTATTTGAGGTCTAAGTAGTTATGTAAAAGAGGAAGTAATTGAGGGAGCATTTTTTTATCCTTTAGAGAAAGATGAAACACCTACATAAGTTGGTGGTATCTTCTCTTATTTAGTGGCCTTATTAGCTTTGTTATGGACATGTATGAACTCTTGGTCATTGCATTGAATGGTTGCTTCTTAAATGAGTTTATTAAATAGGAAACCATCATTTAGAGAATGAGCCTTAGGTTAAGACATTATTTTTTGAATGTAGCTATTGGCACATTTGGCCATTTCATGAAGCAGGCTTAAATTAGTTGAGAATTTTTGGAGAAGTAACTAAATTTTCAGTTTCAAAGGAAAAGAATAAGTGAACAAAAGGCATTCCTTTAATTAAAAAAAATATTGGAGCACCATTACTATAATAAGCTTAGAAAGCCCTTCTGATAAGTACAGAATCACCAATCGGTTGTTCTACCTTTATAATTTATTATGATCCACTGGGATTTATGGATGAATAGCCTGATAATTGCAAGTTCAGTAGTCTGGTGCAGGGTGGAGTTATTTCTCTTGTGAAATTCAGGAATATATTGTTTCAAATTTTGTGGCTAAGCATGATATTTTTCTCTGTAATAAAAACGAAAAAGTGGAATTCCGCAAAATGCAGGAGGTGCTCTGCATTATTGCAAGGGACCATGGTATGTGAACCAAATTTCATGGTACCAATCAAAACTGAGTATAGCAATCCATTATTCCATAGCATAATTCCAAATAATATGTACCTTGCAAAAAGAAAAACTCATGTAAAAAGGAAAAAACAGGATTATTCAAGGGTTGTGCCAGTGCTTCGTCACTGGAATTCCAATTCTTCATGACCATTCCTGCCTTGTAAAATATTAGAAAATAAAAATAAAAATAAAAATCTGTAGAGATGAGAGTGAGAGGGGGCCTCCGAAATGGCACTGTGTACAGAAAATGCAACAACAGAAAATGAAATGCCTACGCAGCAACAGAAAATGAAATGCCTGCAAAAATTCTCTCGAGGGGATAACACGCCAAATGAAATGTCGGTATTTATTTAACAATAGTGCTGTACAAAGACTTAATGAATGTGATGTGCCTGAGGAGGATGTGCAAGAATTCGCATAGAAGGAGGGTCTACTCTTCTTCAAGACATCAGCCCTGGAAGCCATTAACGTAGAGGAGGTGTTCCTATGCGCTCTCACAGAAATCTACCGCATCATTAAGCGGAAGGTCGTGGCAGCTGAGCAGAACAGAGGAAGGGATAGAAATCCCAACCACGCTGCACTCACCGGTACCAAGATCATCTTCCCTGCACTGGACACCAACCTGAACGTGCCTCTCAAGAAAGGCTCCAACCGATGCTGCACACAGTGACTAACCCATTTTGATTGAACTTTTCTTTTTTTCTGTACGTTTTCCCCAATCTTCGTCCTTTTCAACAGGTTTTGGTTTTGTAATATTTTCACGATGGAACTGTAGTGCAGATGAGGAGTCACTTTTGATCAACTTGCGATGAGTATTCATTGACAGATTGGCTACCTGGGCGATTAGAGGGGTTCTATGAAGCCTGCACAGTTGCAGAGGTGGTTGGTTACACAAAAGCCAGACTTGAACAATTCTCTCTATATCAGTCACAATAAGGACTTAACGAACCAGTTGAATACGATAAGCAGGAATTATTTCATCAAAATTTTTGAATCAATATGTGGAGGTCCCACCATTTATGTCAGATTGGATATAACTGCCATGGCATAGCATTTCATTTTAATGCATTTTACAGGTTCAAATCCTTCAACTCGCAGATGATTTGGATAGACAGAGGTTGATGGTATGTAGGAAGAAAATCATGGGTCCCAAGCATTAGAAAGATGGACAAATATTACACTTACATATATATTTATATATTAACCCATCCATGTATGCATCAACTCCATGGTTATCATCTCTACTACTATGATTTAAATAACAATAAAATATTTTATAATTTAAAAAGGGAATTTGTGCAACAATTGTTCAAAGTCCCATGTGAATTGAACACTTGTCAATTGAAATGGTGGTTATAACCACCACAAAGGCCACTTGTCAACTACAACCTCTTTATCTCCACAATGGCCACTTGTCAACTAAATGGGACACGTGTCAATTACAACTTGTTTCTCTCCATGGTGACCACTTGGCAACTGAATGAAGACACTTGGCAACTGAGTGAAGACACTTGGCAACTGAATGAAGACACTTGACAACTAAATGAAGACACTTGGCAATGGAATGGAGACACTTGGCAATTGAATAGGACACTTGTCCATTGTAGCTTTTTTCTCTCTATGATGGTTATAACCACCCAAGATATTTTGTAACTTACCTACCTACCTTTGAACCCTATAAAAAGGATTTAGGGGTCAAGGAGGGGGGATCATATGGGAGGTCTTATACATCACACTTTTGGAGATCACACATTGGAAGGCTACTAGTTAGCACTTAGGCTCTCACTTGAAGACACACTTTGGGGTCCTGAGAAGAGCATTTATAAAGAAGATTTGTAAAGACGATTGCTTGTAAGATGGCTTGCTAAAGGAAATATTTCAGCCTCTTTGTCATAGTCCTATGAGTTATGTTTTATTTTTTTTTGTTTAAATTGTTTAGCTAGTGGTTTAGATAGTATCATCCTTGGCAAGTAATTTTGGGATTTTTAGATTGCTCTTATTGTTCTTGTTGCCCAATAGAAATTTCTATTAAAATTTTTCCATAGAGGTGCTTGTGTTTAAAAGCCTTAAGAGCATTTTAGTAGTAAATTTTGTTAATGTGCAACGTATAGGAATTGCTATTGGGATTGTTCTAAGAGAGCCTCTGTTTGTAGTCATGCCGTTGAACAATTCAGTAGTTAAGAGGGTTCATAAAATCTTTGGTATTTTGATGGGACCAGAATAGCTTCTTTTTATTATTAAAGTGAATTTCTGTGGTATTTCAATTAGAAATTGTCAAGTCTTTCAAAGGTTCTGTTTGAATGCAATCGTTGACATTTATTATCTAGTCAAAATGGAGTCTCGTACGTGGTAGTTTATGCAGTAATTTTTGGTAGCATAGTAGGATTGTCTTGAAAAAATTGCTTGTTTGAGCCTTGGAAGTTTGAACAATTCGTGTATATTGAATTTGGGATAGATTTATTGCAAAGTGTTTACTCGTGTCATTTTACATTGTTGAAATATTTGAGGTCTACGGAAATCTTCTTTCTTTTCTTTTCTGTCCATTTCCATCGAATCTTGCTCTATTTCTAGTTTTCTTATGGAACTATCTCTTTCTCTGGGGAAAATTAGGAGTAGATTTTCATAGTTGTGCTCAAATGTTTAAATAAAATTTTATTTGTTACAAGTAGGTATTATAAGGACTGCATATACTAGGCAGTTGAACAAAATAGGAAACTTTCAACAACTCACAGTACTTGGCAAAGTTGGCTGAATCTCTTTAAAGTAAGTCATTTGTAGTTTACTCACAACGCAATCGTTACATTTTACACAACCACACACCGCAACAGTACATACACATACTCACATTAACTACTGAGTTTATTTGGAGGTATCTAGGCCTTGGTGTTGCCAAAGACCAGCAGGCACCTAAATCCTATTCGAGGACACTCGTTGGCGATCGTGTTCCAAACTATCACCAACAGTAGCTAATAACTACTGTTTCAAAGATGTCTTGGAACTGGCATTCCTCAAAATGATACAATAGTTTTGTTAATGTTGTTATCTATTAAGAAATGAATTTATTGATGGATTCATTTGATGCTTATTTGATGCCAACCATAGACATCACAGTAATACTTTGAGGTAAATTGAACTTGAAACATTCAATGAAACCTATAAGAAATTGCTCTAGAGAGGTAATAGATTCATGTGCTAGTACTTATACCATTCCAAAGCTCTTCCAAAAGTGACTTTGAGAAACATCTTAGCAAAATATTTGGGTAGGATGCCAAAACCATGCATTCATTCTTGAATGTAAGCACATAATTCATGGGGTCTTCCATGTTTCCATTGTACTTAGTGAAAGTAGGTAGCAAAAATTCCTTAAGAAAGATAGAAAAAGGGATTGCAAAGCTAATAGGATCAATTTAGATATTATCCAATAAAATAGAAGAATGTCCTTACAAGCTAATCATATTTTTTGTTTTATCTTCACTAATTTGAAGTTGAAGCATCATATCATTGAGTAATGCAAGTAGCTATGGGTTTGTCCTAGGGAATATAATGATAGAGGAAACCATCGTAGCAAGTGAAGAAGTTATGGAAGGATGCACATAAGGGATGGGTTCACCTGATGTAGGAGTAGTTATCCCAAAGAGATTGGGTTGGATGTATATATAGGAAAAGAAAACATGTGATTGGCTTGAGGATTCTTAAATGACTATGGAGGAGCAAACAATGAAAACAATAAAATGGAGGTATGATAGACTAAGGTTGAGGGATGGAATGAGTGGTGGTTTCAAAGGATGGAGGAGGGAACTAGAAGATGAAATGTGAGTTACTAATATTATTATGTGAAAATAGTTGATATGGTAAAGTAGTCATGATAGGGAGGCTAAATGATTTATTTGAGAGTGGAATAGATCTAGATGTAGTACTTTGAGCAACTAAGATATTGATGTTGTGGATATGATGACAGTGAGGATTACTTTCTCCAACTTTCCCTACTAATTACTCTTCATCTTCATCTATTAATTAGATGTCTGACTCATAGGCAATGCTTCTTCTTCTTATTTTGAGAGTGATATGAAAACCAAGAGGTTGATCTAGGATATTCTTCATCCTAGATTCCTCAAATTATAGATGAACATGTACCTACATCTTCTTTTGCTCCATGATGAATTCTAGTAACTTCTTAAATTCGTTGTCATTCATTTTAATGGGGTGATCTGGATTAGGAAGAAAAGATTATAGCTCATTGATACACTCATACTCTACCATAATTCTAAGCATATTAGCATCGAAACATAGCATAACTCTTGTTTCACATAGGCTATCTTATAGTCCTTAAAGTTTAGTCTAGTAGAAAAGGCTTGATCTCTTTTGAGATCTAGCAGCTTCTAGATTTTAGAGAATCTTGATGATGATATCATAAAAGTAAGTGTAGAAATGTTATGACTTCATAGGGCTATTAATAATATGTTAGTTTATCCTTGAAGATAGGTTTATACTTGAAACAAAAGTTGAGAGACTTTAGTTTCAAGGAAAATGTTGAAATCATAGAGAGATGATGTGATGTCGAAGTTTTGATGGAGCAGGTTCACTCCAATAATTAAATCCCCTTTAATGAACTAAATCCATATATTATTCAAAGATAAGATTATTTGCTAGAAAATGGGAAAACTACCTATCTTCAATTAATTTATTAGAAGATTATAATAGGGTTCACAAAACCCATAAAAATCCAAAACCTATCATACAACCGATATTGTAGAGCATGTGGCTCTGCAACCACATAATGGCTATTCTCAATTCAAGACAACCAATAGAAATCTCTTCCATAACTCAAGACTAAGATCTCAACTAACAAGAGAGATACAATAAAATTGAACACATATACTAATGAACCACAAGCTGATCTTAGGGTTGCAATCACCAATTACACTGATTCAATATGCTCATCCAATCTCTCTTACTCAGCTATTCACTCTTGAAAGCTTTTTCTTTCACTTTCATCCATACAAGCTCTCTCTCCTCCTTTTTTCATAGATGGATACATACATAATTATAGAGATTGAAAACCCTGTGAAGCTTTCTATTTACTTTCCTAGATGTTTTCCACAAGGATCTAGAGTCTTTTAGATGTTTTCTAATCAAAACACCATGTTGGACCTTTTTCCTTCACCAACTTAGATGTCTCTGGCTTTGCTAGGATGTCTAATATGAAAGCCTTGATTTTTGGTGATATTTCTACTATTTTTGATAAATGTCTATTTGATTCATAAACATCTATAATTTTGGATAGACATCTACACTAAGATGTCTACATTTTTTAGGTAGATGTCTATAGTATAGGTGTCAAAAATAAAAATGCTTGTTTTAATGTCCAAAACCTCTATATGCCTCCACAAAAGTCTCCATAGGTCCTCAAACCTTCTAAAGTCATTAAAATGAGCCAAAAACACCTCTAAACATGCCAAAACACCCAAGAATCATCATCATCATAAAACATCAACACAAGAAAACACACTTTTCCACGTCTTCTCCAAGTGTAAAACCTACAAAAACAACTTGTATGACGAGTACAAGGAAATTAGAAGAAATTTTCCTACACCAACTCTCCCATCCTTCAAAAAGTGAACTCATGTAAATAAGGAAGTATGGGGGCAAGAAATTCCCCACTCAACAAGTTTAATCTCATGGATCCATATAGCATCATTAATGAATTGATCCTCTCAATGGATCAAATATTCATTCCTCTTAACTTCCCAAGTGCTAGAAGCTTTCCTTCACTTAAGTAAAATTATTTTCATCTCCATTAAAGACTCAGACTAATCAATAGCCCCCTTCAACTCATCGATGCTACCTTGTATGGTCTCCTCATCAGCTAGTCCATGATAGTGCATAAGATCCAAAACATTAAACATAAAATACATACCAACATCATTTGGTAAATTAATCTCAAAATCATTATCATTGATCCTAGCCTTGATTTTGAAAGGCCCTATCTTCTTGGCTTTCAATTTAGAGAAGTTAATACTTATCAATTTCTTCTTCTTCAAGTGCATCCAAACCAAGTCACCAACAACAAAATTAGGGTTCTATTTGCCTTCATTTCTCTTGAGAACTCTCTCTTCAACTTTCTTTTTAAGATTTGATTTTACTTATGCATGTAGATGCCTTACTTATTACACACAATAAGCACTAAATTTAGCTTCACCATCAAATCTCTTCAATGAATTCACCATCTTTGGAAAAAATCCATAGTTCACCTCAAATGGGCTTGTGCCAACAGCAACATGAAAAGCATTATTCTATGAAATTTCAGCATGATACAACAAGTTTTTCCACCTATTTGGCTATCCATCACACAAACATATCAATATGTTTAGCAAGGATTTATTCACCACCTTTGTTTAGCCATCAGATTGTGGATGATATGCACTAGAAAAATTTAACAAAGGGACCTCCAAAAATGACTTGTGAACCTAGAGTCTCTATCACTAACAATATTCAAAGGAATATCATGCAACTTCAAAACATGCTAAAAAATAAATTTGTAACATTAGAAGCATCACTCATTTTCCTACATGAAATAAAATGTGTCATCTTGGAGAACTTGTCCACAATAATAAAATTGCATCATTTACACTCTTGGTCTTTAGAATAGCACTTACAAAGTTCATTGACACACTTTCCCATGGACCTTCAAAAATTTTTAAAGGCATATAATGTCCATTCACACCTTTACCTCCTTTAAAATTTTGACATGTTAAGAACTCCACAAAATTTAAAACTTTTGTTACCATACTAGGCCAAAAATAGAGCCTACCTACATGTTCCAATGTTTTATCCCTGTCCATGTAACTTGCCATGCAACTACAATGACTTTCAAAAAAAAATTATTTTTTCTAAAATCATAATTAGGAACACATACCATTCCATTCTTAAATAAAAGTTCATCATGAATACGATAGTCCCTCCACTAGTCTATCCTATTCATTAATGGCTCTTTGAGGCTCCTCCAAACCTACCCAAAATCAATATCATGCTCATAAAAAGAAGAAAAATCATTGATACCTTCCACATGAGGTATGATGAAGTTCACCACATGCACCCTAGATAATGCATCAACTACCACATTGGCTTCCCCAATCTTGTGCTTCAACACAAATTTGAACTCTTGTAACTATGCAATCCACTTCATGTGCTTTGCACTCAACTTCTTTTATAAGTTTAAAGCTTTATGGTTCATCATCAAGATGAATTATTTGAGCAACAAGTAGTGCCTTTAATGCTTGATTTCTTGAATAATTGTTACAACTCCCTCTCATATAAGTTATATTTTTTCCTTGACTCATTCAACTTTTCAAAAAATAAGGCAACAAGCCTACCTTCTTGTGAAAGTACCCCACCAATGGCAAGTCCACTTGTATTCCCTTCCACATTAAAAAGCTTCTGAAAATCTAGAATTGCAAGCATTAGTTCACTAGTAATATTTTCTTTCAACAAGTCAAAGCTCCCTTGGGTTTTTTTATCCCATTTAAATTCCTTATTTTTCTTCAACAAAGAAAACATAGGTTATGAAATACCACTAAAATATTTTGATGAATTGTCTATAAAAACTTGCTAAACCAAGGAATGGTCTTACCTTCCCAACATTATTATGAGTTTGGCCAATTCCTTATAGCCTTCACCTTAATAGCTTCTAGCTTAATATGATTTTTAGAAACTACATGTCCCAAATATGTGATTTTCCTCTTTAAGGAATGACTTTTCTTAATTTTTATCACCAACTATGCCTCCTCCAACTTAAGGCACACTAGCCTCAAGTGATCCAAGTCTCTTCCTCATTATACCTATACACAAAAATATCATGAAAAAATACAATACAACACTTACTAATCAAGTCCTTCAATGTATCATGCATCAATTACATGAACATAGTACATGCATTCATGAGCCCAAATGGCATCATCAACCACTCAAAAAATTCATCTTATATTTTTAAAGTTATCTTCCACTCATACCAAGCTGATTTTGTTTAGTGGTATTAAATCTTAAATCAATTTTTTCTACATTTTTTTTAACATTTGTAAGGACATCAAGGATATCATACATCCTTGGAATAGGAAACTTGTATCTCACTATTATCATATTCATTGCACTGGAATCAATGCACATCCTTCATTCCTCACTATCCTCATTTAGCATTAACACTATTGGAACTACACAAGGTGAAATGAATTTCCTCATGAAGCCATTTGCAAGTAACCCCTCTACTTGACTTTACAATTTAGCCCTCTAATTTGGTGCCATCAAATAACCTCTCTCATTTGGAATGATAGCACCAGGAATGATGTCAATATGATGTTTTACATTTCTCATTGGTGGTAGTCCATTCAATTCCCCATAAACATGTTGGGAAAATTTTCCTTCATGTCTAGAACACCCATAGGGAGTTCCTCCTACACATCATCATGGATAGTAGTTGATGGTACGTGATATCGCATGGGCCACAATATCGGATACGCGATATCAAGTCCACTACTATATCACATATGCAATATCGCGATGCGCTGCCAAGTCTATAAATAAGATGTGGCTCTACCTTGTTTTCCAATCTAGATCTAGACCCTTAGGGAAACTCTAGTAATTTTACCTCTCTAGAGATAGAATATTTTTCATGTGCCTGTAGTAGGAGCTCCAAAGTGAACGGATCTTTATTTGAGAAGATATTGTACCTGAACACATATTTGTGTACGAAAATAAAGATGAACTTCTTAGATAAACCTTGCAGTGCATGGAATAGGCTAAATAGGACTTTTATTTATTGTTATTTACTATTTATCATTTACATGCTTTATTAGGAATTAAATCTCTCTCAACCCTTCTCTCCTAGTTAAGTGCCTCAGTACGACTGCTTCGAGCACGTGCATTACGCGTGGTGATCCCGACAATGACTAGATTTGGTAAGCACGGTTACATTGGTTTAGGGTATGAACGATAAGTGGGAATGGATGCTGATGCTAGGTTAATTCAGAATTGGTTAGTTAGTTCAAGTTAGTAATTAGTCTCTTCACCCTTCACCTTATCAACATAGGAGATAAAACCGAAAAAGACATAAAAATCATATACCTCAAACTTACTTAACCATACACCGTGAAAACTACAAGTAAGTCTAGGAAGACAATGAATAATTAACCTTAAGTGTTCCATGAGGCGTGTAGGCACTTAGTCTACGGAGTTTGACCGGATCACATGTGTTACGCTCGTATTCGTATGGTTGAGTGTAGGGGTACCTTGCCACTCATCATTGGCACTGTTGCCAGGGACTAAGTGTTTTTTCACTAAGTATAACATAGGAAATCACTCACATCATTGGGAGCTTAAATGAACCTTAGGGTTAATTAGACAAAAAATTATATAATGGTTAATAGCACATCGATAAGACACAATGTCTTCTTCTTCTTCTCACAAGAGCATTACACCACCTAAGGATCATACAAGAAACAGTCGACAATCTAAAACACAACCAAAATCAGCTAGTTCCTCAACAATATAGGGTGGTATATACTCATCTCGATGAGTATATACCTGATTTTACTGTTATCCTCCATTAGGATGAACATATGTGTTGGAGAGACTTGCAAGGTAACATAGTGTTACCTCCAGATCGGGTAGTCCCTAACATGCTTATCTATGCTCTTGCATAGATAAGCATGACAGAGCTCTATGCTAAATACGTTATAGGTGATTTTGACACAAGGGATTACCATCCCACAGAAGCACAACATCTAAGGGACTCAAGGCAGGAGAGCCACCATACAATATTGAAGGGCAAAGAGGTCTCGCATGTCCTAAGAGAAATTGGAGATGGTGAACCACTTATAATAAGTTCGCTATCGAATGATGTTCCCCCTCCTCACAACGGTGAGGAGGTGGGGTATCAGAACTTACACTTCATGATTCATAACACTAGTTCTAATAACCATGAACACCAAATGTTCATCGAGGGAACAAAAACACATGACAAGGATGGGCACTCAGATTGTCATCACAATCGGGGCTGAATCCATCGAAGAGAAGGTAAGAAACATCATCAAAGCAATGGTTCTCCTTCTTCTTTCCCTTCATCTCATCATTCACCCTCTTCTTCCACATCTGGGCGTAGTCATAGGAGCATAATGGTGAGGATAGAGGTAGGAAAAATGAGAGACTTGGACGAGAGAGTCGAGAGCAAGGACAAGGGCATGAAAGAAGTGAAAGTAGGGAACAACATAGAAATCATAGATGTCATGAGAGAGATGATCATGATGAAGCCCTACTTGCCACCTGAAGTATGCTAGACAACATGGAGGCAGTTAGAATACCAACAAGGCATCAAAAGGATAGTCAGATCAAGAGACTAGATATTAATAATATCCCATGGTTTTAAGGGGATACAATGCTGATCCAAAAAATCATTTACAGGCATTCCATGATGCCTGTGCCTTGTAGAACATAGAGAACGAGTGGTAGAAACTAAAGTTGTTTCCTAGGACACTCATAAAGGAAGCAGAGAGTTGGTACCAGTCCTTAGAACCGGAAACCATAAGGAGGTGGAGTACGATGTTAGAGTTGTTCAATAATAAATAGCAAACGTACTCTAGAGTGTCTAATTTGTGTAAACAAATCCAAGGATGGAAGCAAGGTAATCATGAGGATGCTACCATGGGCCACTACTACGCATTGCTACATCATTGCCTGGGCCATGGTTATGCACAACGGGATCAACTTTGCCATCTCATAGATGGGCTAAGGTATGAAACTAGGAGAACCTTTGGGACTTATGCCCAAGGGAGATTATCAGAACTTAGATCCCATGAAATTCATCACTTGTTGGAACAAGTAGCCAAAGAACAAGGGGAGCTATGAAAAAGAGAGAGAATGGAAGAATATAATCACGATTCTTCCCTCTAGAAGAGGGGAGTGAAATTTTGTGATGAAGAGGATGAGTCACCACTTGAAGAGTTGGTGAACAGAAAAACCTTGCCACTTCAGAAGCTAACAATGGAAGTGGTGGCTAAGGTAGATCAGATACAAGACTCCTTGGATAGTAGACTTGAACTTGTCTTGAAAATCGTAGAGGAGTCTAAGGAGGAACAAAGTAGTGACAAGGACAAGAAAAAGCGGAGAGATTCAGGCCGTGCACGTAACAAGGGTAAAGGAAAAATAACTATCTCCGATGAGGTTATGGATTCGAACACAGACAATGACAGTGGATGTGAGATCTGCCAATATGACCATCCTAAGAGATGTTGTCCAATCATCTCACATTTATAAGAGTCTGGGGTGTATGCACTCAACTCAAGACTCAACAGACGGCAGACACCCCGAAGGTTATGTTATCCTCAAGGTAACCCAAGACAGTTCCACCAACCATTAACATACTATCCAAGTGAAACTCCACCACAACCCATCAGAAAACATTAGCAGTGGCAATAGCCATAGTCATGAGGGATGCCACCACTGAAACAATAGTACCCTTACCGGCAACTAGATTCGTATGGTTACTACGTGCAGCAGTCGATTTCTCCAAGTGACTCCATGGGTCACACAACTCCCCAACATCACTACCAAGTTCATGAGTACTTTAGAAGGACTCCTTCTCCCCTGAGAGACTCTCCACACTCTTACCATCCTCCTAATCTGTCTGCCCCTCTTCCACTAGTAGTTCCCATAATACCTCCTGCTCCAACAATGCAAGGGGAACTCCCCACTCAACCACAGCAATGTAATGCTACGAGAGCTGTAAACATTCAACCCACTACTGGTTCTAACAACCACAAAAAGAGAATACCTTTCTTCAAAACAAAAATCCTAGACAAGCTCTCACAACAACAAGTGGTTGAGTCTGTGATCACTCCTCCAACATACAAGGCTTCAGAGCACCCTTCAGTCCAACATCAGAGCTCAACGCAGCTAGTTATATTAACACATACCATAATCGAGTGGATCAAGGTAGGCCACCTTCCCAGGAAACTAACTAACCCTATAAGTCCCTTAATATACCTCCAAGTCACCAGGAACGAACCTCATAAGGCTCTTCTTGACTCAGGTTCTGGATTCAACCTAATTTCACAAGAGATGTATCAAGCCTGGAACCTGCCCCAACTTAAGAAGAGAAACATTCAACTAGAGTTGGCTGACCATTCCATCACCATTCCCTTAGTATTGGTGGAGGACATCGTTACCACTATGTATGGTTGATCATACCCAACTGATTTCCTGATGATAGAAGTTAACAACAATGAAGGTGACTTCCCAATTATAATGGGAAGGGCATGGCTAGGCACAATAGATGCATGCCTATGGATCTACAATCTTTCCTTGAAAATATCTAAGGTAAAAATTTATGGAAATATTGAGAAGAAGAAAGTTCCATGCATCACATATAGTGACTCATCGGGTGATGACATGGAGGAATGCTCGGCATCTCCTCCATGCAACAGGTATGCGCTTGAAACTCTTAGACAAAGATGCTTGTATGTAGCAACCACACAAGTAGTAGACACCCCATGGTTGATAGCTAGTTGAAAGAGCAAACCAACATGCATGGAAAAAACTGGGGGAATGACTCATGCCAACAATAAAGGCATAGATACATTGGAATATGAACGTCGCCAACTTCCACCCCTTAATCTAAGAACATCAATGGGGAGAAGTTAGACACTTCTAAGAAATTCAAATAGGTTCTCATTATTTCAAATCTCTCCCTTTCCATTTAGTCATAGGGGAGATGGCCACCTATGCTAATCATTGGAGGCCCTCAGTTCTTTTAAGTTTTTGTTTTACATGTTTTTGTTTTACAATTTTTTTTTACAAGTTTTTGTTTTAAACATTTTTTTTTACACATTTTTGTTTTACAAATTTCTTTAACTTCTCTTGTTTTTTTTTTTACAAATTTATTTAAATTTTCTTGTTTTTCTTTTTCAACATTGTTATATTTTTTCATTTTGTGTGTGTGTGTGTGTGTTTGTGTGTGTGTCTGTGTGTGTGTGTGTGTGTGTTATCCACCTTGTAAGTTTGTCACCCAATAAGTGTTCTTCATGATGGTATGAACTGTTTTCATATTGATTGCTAATGTTTGGTTTTTACCTTTAAGTCATGATGTTGATACTAATGTATGGTTCTTTTGATATGGTAGGCAATGAGTTCACTTCATCCATACATCCTCCAATTTCTATCGTCTCTCTCGGCTTGGAAATGTACAATCCTTTTCTAATAAGAACTTTAATGAATCAGTGACTCAGTATTTCTCAAACTAAGGAAGGACTCAAGGATTGAAAATGACATGACTTTAAGGGATCTTCATGCATTTGTGTTGGCCATTCTCTTGTGTGCTTGGATGTTTTCTTCTTGAGTTTTCTTGCTACTTCGATGTTACCCAATTCATGGGAAGCTGAGCAATAAAAATAACAAAGTCTTTGCATGGTGTGGTTCTCATGCATAAACACATAAAACACAAAAAAAAAAGAAAAAAATCAAGTGAGAATTCAAAGAACACCCCTTATATGAAATAATAATTTGGGCTACAAGCACTGGTTATGGAACTAAAATAAAAATGTTCCCTCTAACTAAGGCCCTTATCGCTTCCCATTCTCTCCTCCTTGTTTCATCAGAATGATGGTGACTCTTTGGGAAGGCATTATTGTTACCTCAAGGGGATGGATTGGCCAAATGCATTAATGCAAAGTCATTGGATGTGGTTTGTTTGAGGCTGGACTTGAAATGGGAGTTGCTAAGTCACATTAACCATGAAACACACAAGGGGCTGTTTAGGGAATTCCATTCCATTCTCTTCTCTCCATCCTTCTGTCCATTGATCACCTCATTACCAGTTGTATCATTAGTGTATATTTTGGTTGACAAATTGTTTTCTTTTTGGTAAATGTTTGTGGTTAAGACTTTAATTCTTGTTCCAAATGACATTCCCAAAGCCTACGGACTCTTTGAATGTGGGTTTGTCGGGGCATTAAGGGCATAAGCCTACTTTTGGGAGGACTCACTAGCATTCCTATTTTGTGCACCAGTTAAACTCTTTCCCTTAACATTTTTACAATCCACTCTATTTTTTTCATTTCCATCTTGACATCCATTTCATCGACGTTATAGTTGTCTCTTTTTTATCTATCTTTCTTATACCTTTTCTTTCTCTATTCTATCACTACCAAAGGTTCACGATTAGTCATGCGGGTACGGGGCCCAACTTTTTTGATTTTCTTCTAACCCCTACACCTTTAGTAGTCACCAATATTATATATCCAGGTCCGCAATCAGCCATACCACAACCTAGCCAATGGACCTTTCATCGCAGTAAGGTATCCACTGCATTGAAATTCATTTACCCTTGCTAATATAAAGTCAGTGTTGTGTGTGCAGATGGAAATCATGCAATAATGGATTAGATCTAGAAGGAACACTTGGAATGGAGCAGTGCTAAAAGTATCTATGCAAGGAGCAAGACCGATGGTGCGCTTACAGATGGATAACAAAAGGCGTAATCTTGGCATTGACAGTAGCAAAACTTTTTTCTCTCTGTCTTTCTCAGTTTCCAAATAAGGCCTGATGTCAAATGTAATAAGGTGTTCACTCTTGTTGTCATGAACACCTGTTTTGTCATATCTTGTAATGATGATCCGTTCACATGTCATCCCATTCACCACTAGTTCCATTTGAGTCAATAATCCCATACCTTTCCAATATTTTGTAAGGAACTCGAGGACAAGTTTTTATTCAGTCATGGGGATATGATGGGACGTGATATTGCATGGGCCACGATATCGCATACATGATATTGAGTCCATCGTGATATCACATCTCACATGATATCGCATACATGATATCGCGGTGCGCCACCAAGTCTATAAATAAGAGGCATCTCTCCCTTATTTTCCAATCTAGATCTAGACCCTTAGGGAAAATTTAGCAGTTTTACCTCTCCAGAGATAGAATATTTTCCATGTTCCCACAGTAGGATCTCCAAAGTGAACAGATCTTTATTCGAGCAGATATTGTACCTGAACACATATTTGTGTATAGAAATGAAGACGAACTTCTTGGATAAACCTTGCAGTGCATGGAATAGGCTAAATAGGAATTTTATTTATTGTTATTTACTATTTATCATTTACATGCTTTATTAGGAATTAAATCTCTCTCAACCCTTCTGTCCTAGTTAAGTGCCTCAGTATGACCGCTTCAAGCGCATGTGTTACGCGTGATAATCCCAACAACGACTAGCATTTGGTAACCACGATTGAATTGGTTCAGGGTGTGAACAGTAAGTGGGAATGGATGCTAATGCTAGGTTAATTAAGACTTAGTTAGTTAGTTCAAGTTAGTAATTAGTCTCTTCACCCTTCACCTTATCAGCATAGGAGATAAAACCAAAAAAGACATAAAAATCATATACCTCATACTTACTTAACCATACACCGTGAAAACTACAAGTAAGTCTGGGAAGACAACAAATAATTAACCTTAAGTGTTCCATGAGGCATGTAGGCACTTAGTCTACGGAGTTCGACCGGATCGCACGTGTTACGCTAGTATTCGTATGGTTGAGTATAGGGGTACCTCGGCACTCATCAGTAGCCATTGTTTTCATAACAACAAAACCAAAACTTGTTTCATCATATTCCTTAATATAATTCCTCTCTTCTAGAAGGATTAAGGAAGCATTAAGTAAGATTTTTTTCCTCACTTCTTTAGCTATTATAGGAATCAAATCATGGGATTCCATTAGGTCTAGCAACATTCCACATATTCCTAGCTCTATTAAACTTTTCACCATTATTGAAATTCCAAGTTCTACCATGAATTACATTATCACAATCTATTGAAATCACATCATACTTGATAACATCATGAAAAATTCCAATTTTAAATTTCAAGATACATTGTTTGCTTACCTCTTAGGAAAAATATTTTGATAACTAATGCACCTTATAGGATATTGGATGAGGCTTAATTATGAAAGCCAATCTAGCAACTTCCCTAGAAGAAATAACATTTTTTTGGCTCCCCTATCAATTAAAACATGAATCCATTCCCCACTAAGTAGATAACTCACCTCAATCTGAAACAATGATTTTCTATTAGGATGATATTTACTATTCACATTTCTCATGAAGGCACAAGATGTTAGTTTAGAAACATTCTCTATTTTTCGAGCATTAGGATTACCTCTTTGAAGAGCTCGACTTAATGTCTCCTCCACCTCTATAATTTGTACATCCTTGCCCTTGGCTATCTTGTGAAGTGGACATTTCCATTGCTTGTGTCCCCATTTTTCACATTTGAAGCACTATACTTTTGGTGAGTTGTTGTCTTGACCCTTGCCTTCCTTGCCTTGGTCCTTCTCGGCTTTGCCCTTCATATCACCTCTTTCAATCTTCTTATCTTGGTTTTCTTCCTTGCCTTTAGATTTGGACTTAGATTCCTTATTAAATCTAGATCCCTTCTTCTTCCCCTCAAAATTTTGTTTACTTATATTTTTGAATCCACCTAATTTCATCTCAACTTTGAGTGTCAAATCATAATTCTCATCAAGAGTTTGTGGATCATATAAGGACAAATCTTGCTAGTATGTCATTTTAAGACCTCTTAAAAAGATTCAAGCTTGTTCATGCTTCTCCTAGTTTACCTCATCTTGATGGAATATATCATAAAATTTGATGTAAAATTCTTTGACATCATTGTCACCTTGCCTTAGGAATTTCAACTTCATAATAATTTCTTATCTCTGATGAGATTGTTCAAATTTTCTTTTTAACCTATATTTCATCAAATCCAAATCTTTGATAGGTCGACCATTTCATCTTTCATAACCCAGGGATTCCTTTTCCCACCAAGTAAAATCCATACCTTTTAATGTGGATACAACAATAGATACCATCAAGTTATTTGGTACCTCTTCCAACTAAAAATGCTTCCCAAGTTCTTTCATCCAACCTACAAAGGCATTGGTGCCATCTACATTGATGAAAGTCTTAAACTCTATGCATGGAAGTCTTGAAGCCTCATCTTCATCATCAAGCTTTCTTGAATGATCTTGCAAGCCTTGCCTCATCTTCATCATCAAGCTTTCTTGAAGAAGTATTGAATGTTGTTGAAGCCCTTAGAGTCCATATTTGAGGAATAGGATTCCATCCTATTGGAATCCTTGGTTGATGATTTCCTCCACTCGAATAGCTGGATTAACCTTCCTCTTCATCCACTTCATCTCCACTTGGCTATGAAATGTGTTCCTCTAAATGTACATGCTCTTCACCTCTATGTGCCTAGATATTACTAGGATTGGATTTTTTGTCCATATTCATGTTGATTTAATTCAATCAAGCAATCATCATCTGGAAGGTAGACTTCATGTTTTCCATGTCTTGATTTAGAGCTTGCACATGTTTCTTCTTGGGTGCTATCTAAAATTAACAAAATCCTTAACCAAAATCCAAACAACAATAAAACTAAGCTTCAATACCAATAACGTTGGAGTAATTTCACTCCAATAATTAAATCATCTTCAATGCTAAATCTAGATATTATGTAAAGACAAAACTATTGCTTGAAAAAGAAGATTACATTAGGATTCATAAAACCCACAAGCATCCAGAAATAATCACACTCAACCAATATTGTAGATCATGAGGCTCTACAACCATACAATGGTTGTTGTCAATGTAAGACACAACTAATAAAAATCTCTCCCATAACCTAGAACTAAGATCTCAACTCACAAGTGACACACAAGAGAATAGATCACATAGATCGATATAACACAAGTTGACCTTGGAGTTGTAATCACCAATTTCACTTATCCAATGTGCTTTCCCAATCTCCCTTGCTTAACTATCCACTGTTGAAAGCTTTTTCTCTCACTTTCATGCACACTAGCTCTCTCTTCTCCCTCTCTCATGGATGAATACATACATAATTATAGAGATTCAAAAACCATAGGAAGCTTTCTATTTGTCTTTTAAGATATTTCCCATAAGGATCTAGAGTCTTTTCAATGTTTCTCAATTGAAATGCCACATTGGAGCTTTTTCCCTCATTAACTTAGATGTCTTTAACTTTTCTAGGACATTTATTGTGAAATCTGTAATTTTGGATGAGATGCTTACTATTTTTGGTAGATGTTTATATGATCCATAGACATCTATAATTTTGGGTATACATTTAAATTGAGACATCTACATTTCTGGATAGACGTCTATCCTATAGATGCCAAAAAATAAAAATGCTCATTTTGATACCTAGAACCTCTAAATTCCTTCAATTAAGATGGCATAAGTCCCATAATCTTCTAAAGTCATCAAAATGAGCCAAAAACACTTCCAGACATGCCAAAACATCCAAGAATTATCATCATAAAAAATTAACATAATAAAACACACAACAATAGGACACACTCATCTAAGTCTTCTCCAAGTGTAAAACCTACAAAAACAACTTGTAGGACAAGCACAAGGGAATTGGAAGAGATGATCCTACACCATTTGATGCAACACATTAGTAATAATTAGATGGTAGAAGAAGGAGCCTAGAAATGATGTTAGAGTTGTAGCCAAAAATGATGTGACATCAGTGTCTTGACATCTGATGAGTGGCAAGGTACCCCTACACTCAACCATACAAATACGAGCATGCACGCACTATCCGATTGAACTCCGCAGACTAAATGCCTTAATGCCACAAGAAACACTTGGGGTTAATCGTTCGTTGTCTTCCCAGGCTTGCTTGTATGTGTCACGGTGTATGGTTAAGCAAGTCTGAGGTATATGATTTTTTTGGTATTTTGACAGTTTATCTCCTAAGCTATCAGGGAAAGGGTTGAGAAACTAAACTATCTAACTAATGTCCTAAGTCTAAATTAACTAGCGTCAGCATCCGTTCCCACTTACCGGACACACCCTGAACTATGCAACTGTGGCTACCAAACGCTAATCGTTACTGGGATCACCACACGTAACGCAAGTGCTCGAAGTGGTCGTACTGAGGCACCTATTTAGCCTAAGTGTGATAAGCAGCCGATTCCTTAGCCAGCCGTACACACCCGTGGGTGCTCGTAACTAAGTCGTACTTATCACACGTTCTAGCCTAGCAATGAGCAGCCGATTCCTCAACTAGCCGTACACATCGGACTACCACTGGGATTACCAAGCGCAGAATCCTGGAATACGCTACTGGGTTACCAAGCAGCCAATGCTCGTAATTGAGTCGTACTCATGCATTGCGTCAAGCAGCCGATTCCTTGACTAGCCGTACACGTCCGTAGACGCTCGTAATCAAGTCGTACTTGTGCGCACTAGGAAAG
>MNCI01004656.1:2206903-2244804 GCA_015680685.1 Gnetum montanum
CCGTGCGTGATGGAGCGTAAACTTGTCCTTAGACAAATTTACCTGTCTTCGGAGCTTATTACGCTCACCACGCTGCCGTGCGTGATGGAGCGTAAACTTGTCCTTAGACAAATTTACCTGTCTTCGGAGCTTATTACGCTCACCACGCTGCCGTGCGTGATGGAGCGTAAACTTGTCCTTAGACAAATTTGCCTGTCTTCGGAGCTTATTACGCTCACCACGCTGCCGTGCGTGATGGAGCGTAAACTTGTCCTTAGACAAATTTGAGGCGTGCTCCTGCTCAAGCTACGAATCTTCGCCTGAGGCCGACCCGTAATTTTCACGGTGTTTCAGTTATGGGAACTACTTGAGGAAGAGGTGCGGGTGGAGTTAGAGGATGGATAGAATGTGAGACATCTCCCGGAGGAGAAGGAGTCCTTTTGAAGTACTCCCGAGCTTGGTAGTGACGTTGTGGGGTAGTGTGACCCATAGAGTCACCTGGAGAAACCGGCTGCTGCACATAATAACCATAAGGGTCAGGCTGCTGGTAAGGGTATTTTTGTGATGGTAGTGGCATCCCCCATGACTGTGGGTATTGCCACTGCTGATGTTTTCCGATGGGCTGCGAAGGCGTTCCACTTGGATAATATGTCAAGGGTTGGTGGAACTGCATACACCCTAGACTCCTGCAGATGTGAGATAATTGGACAACATCCCTTAGGATGGTCATAGTAGCAAAGCTCACATCCACCATCATTGTCTGAATCCGAATTTTCAGCCTCATCGGAGTTAAAGATATTTCCCTTACCCTTGTTATGTGCAGGGTTAGAGTTTCTCCGCTTAGTTTTTCCTTTGTCACTACTTTGCTCATCCTTAGACTCTTCTACGATTTTCAAGACTGTTTCTATTCTTGAGTCTAAAGAATCCCACATTTGATCTACCTTAGTCGATACCTTGGTTGTTAACTTTTGGATCGGCATGGTCTTCCTGTTCACCAACTCTTCGAGTGGTGACTCATCCTCCTCATCACAAAATTTCACTCCCTTCTTGCGAAAGGGAGGGATCACGGTTGTATTCCTCTACACTTTCCCTTTTATGTAGCTCACCCTCTTCTTGCGCTACTTGTTCCAACAAAACTTCAACTTCATGGGCTCTTAGTTGGGAAAGTCTCCCTTGGGCGTAAGTCCCAAGAGTCCTTCTTGTTTCATTTCGTAGCCCATCCACGAGGTGGCGAAGTTGATCCTGTTTAGCGTACCCATGGCCCGGGCAACGATGTAGTAATGTGTAGTAATGGGCCATGGCAGCATCCAAGGATTCATAAGTTCCTTGTTTCCAGCCTTGTATCTGCTTACGCAAATTGGACACTCTGGAGTACGTCTGATATTTGTTGTTTAATAATTCGAGCATCGTACTCCACCTCCTGATGGTTTCCAGTTCTAAGGACCTGTACCAGCTTTCTGCTTCTTTAGTGAGTGTCCTTGGGAACAACTTGAGTTTCTGCCACTCATTATCAATGTTCTACAAGGCACAGGCATCGTGGAATGCCTGTAAATGATGTTGAGGATCAGCGTTGTATCCCCCTTCAAAACGTGGGATATTATTTATATCCAAACGCTTGATCCTACTGTCTTTTAAATGCCTTGTGGGAATCCTAACTGCCTCTCTAATATCAAGCATACTTCGGGTTGCGAATAGGGGTTCGTCATGATCATCTCTTTCATGACGTCTGTGATGTCTACGTGGTGGTTCCCTATTCTCCCTACGTCCTTGCCCTTGTCCTAACTCCTCTCGACCTTCCTGTCGAGGCATTTCATCTCTTTTACCATTACTCTCTGCGTTATGCTCATGGTGGCTGCACCCATATGTGGAAGGAGAGGCTGAATGATGAGATGAAGGAGAAGAAGAAGGGGATCCATCACCATGGTGATGTTTCTTACCTTCTCTTCGGCTGCTTCGGCCCCGATCGTTGTAACGATCCAAATGTCTGTCATTAGTGTGAGTAGCTGTTCCTGCCGTGAACAGCTGGTGCTCACGGGGATCAGAGCCTAGAATATGTATCGTTGATCTAAGGCCCTGATGCCTAACCTCTTCACTAGAGTGAGGAGGAGGAACATCATTTCCTAAGAAACCCATTGTGAGGGGTTCCTCGTCTCCTATTTCACTAACGACATGGGGAACCTTGCCCTTCAATAGTGAGTGTTGGCTCTCCTGCCTTGCATCCCGAATACGTTGGGCATTTATGGGACGATAATCCCACATGTCATAATCATCCAAAACATATTCAGCAAGTAGCTCATGCATGCCAACCTGTACCAAAGCATGGGAAAGCATGTTGGGAGCGGATCGATCTGGGGGTAACAAGATGTTACCTTGCATGTCTCTCCACCACAGTTGCTCATCTTGATGGAAAACAAAGGTAAAATCTGGCACATACTCATCGAGATGAGTATATGTGACTTTAGATTGTTGAGGACATGGTTGATCTTGGTTATGCATATGATGCTGACCTTCTCCTGTATTGTCCTTAGGTGAGTTGATTTCGTGAGAAGAAGCCATTTCTATCGGTGTGCTAACTACCGTTATTTATATTCTTAATTAACTGATTAACCCTAAGGTTCGTTTAGGCTCACAACGATGTGAGTGATATCCCTTATGTTAAATTGGCGAAAAACACACTTAGTCCCCGGCAACGGCACCTATGATGAGTGGTGAGGTACCCCTACACTCAACCATACAAATACGAGCATGCACACGCAATCCGGTTGAACCCTGCAGACTAAATGCCTTAACGCCACAAGAAACACTTGGGGTTAATCAATCGTTGTCTTCCTAGGCTTGCTTGTATGTGTCACGGTATATGGTTAAGCAAGTCTGAGGTATATGATTTTTTTGGTATTTTGACGGTTTATCTCCTAAGCTATCAGGGAAAGGGTTGAGAAACTAAACTAACTCTAACTAATGTCCTAAGTCTAAATTAACTAGCGTCAGCATCCGTTCCCACTTACCGGACATACCCTGAACTATGCAACTGTGGCTTACCAAATGCTAATCGTTACTGGGATCACCACACGTAACGCAAGTGCTCGAAGCGGTCGTACTGAGGCACCTATTTAGCCTAAGTGTGATAAGCAGCCGATTCCTTAGCTAGCCATACACACTTGTGGGTGCTCGTAACTAAGTCGTACTTATCACACGTTCTAGCCTAGCAATGAGCAGCTGATTCCTTGACTAGCCGTACACATTGGACTGCCACTGGGATTACCAGGCACAGAATCCTGTAATATTCTACTGGGTTACCAAGCAATCCAATGCTCGTAATCAATTCGTGCTCATGCGTTGCGACAAGCAGCCGATTCCTTGATTAGCCGTACATGTCCTTAGACGCTCGTAATCAAGTTGTACTTGTGCGCACTAGGAAAGTAGTAAATAAACAACAATAAATAAAACCACATGCTGCAAGGTTTATCCAATCAAGTTCATCTTTATTACCATACACAACTTGGGTTCAGGTTACAAGCTGGTCGAATAAAGAGCCGTTCACTCTAGGACTCCTACTGCGGGCACATGGGAAAAATTCTAACTCTGGAGTGATCAATCTGCCAGAGCTTTGCTACTTCTAGCCAGGATTGGGAAATGAGGGGAGTGCCGCCTCTTATTTATAGATATGGTGGCGGACCGTGATATCGTGTACGCGATATCTCAAGGAAAGATGCGATATCGTGTACGCGATATCGCATGGGCTGCGATATCGCGGCACAGTGCATGTCGCATCTCATCAACATCGCATATTAGTAGTACTTAGAATGAAAAAGTAGATAAAAATGTAGAAATGACAAAATTAGAAAAAATTAAAATAAAGAGAGAATCATAGAAATAATGTTTAGTTCTATAGAAAGTCTCCTTCTAGCACTAGAAGGATGTTCTGGCAGGAATCATCATAATCAACTGAATCCTAGACAACCTAAAACAAAATTGAGTAGGTAATTCATGGCCACCTAATAGTCTAGAAAAATTAAACATTTAGATAATATCCCTTAAATCAAAGTGGTAATTAGGGATCAAAGAGAAAACCTAATAATCCAAGCCAAAAATTTAGAAAATTCAAAAGTAAAAGTGAATGCATGAAATACCTAGATAGAAAAATACATAGACATCATAAGTAGATCTATAAAACAAGATCTAGCATGTGTTTTTCAAGCAAAGAGAATAAAAAATAATTCATTTTAATGTTAATTAAACAAAGGGAAAATGTAGAAAAATAGAAGATAAATCAGTACAAGATTTGGATGATGCCAAACGCAAAGACTCTAAAAGATAAAGGATAAATTTGATTACAAAGAAATATAGCCTATAGAAAAGATGCTTCAAGAGAATGTACTAGGGATGAGGGGTGATTGAAGAGGAGTTGTATTATCCCACTATTTCTCCAATGTGTACACTTACTGCATATTCAGTAAAAACAATAACAAGTCCAATAGTTGATAAAGTAAATGAAAGGATCAAATTACCATATTGACTTAATTCTATGTTAGAAGGTTAACATGAAGGAGATACTATGTGTCAGCAAAGGAAAGGAAGAAAAGAAGCATAGTTATTCTATAGAGAGGTAGTATCTTTGGAAAAGATATTCCAAATCACCAATCACAAAAATGTTAACTACACTGAGTGAAAGAAATGGTTACAAATTGCAAGAAAATCTCTCACAGTAAGTAGAATGCTAATCAAAGGTGTCAAAAAAGCCTAATATAGCTAAGTAAAAGCCAACTATGTTATGTTTATGGGTATCCTCCTATTTATAAGATGAAAATGGTTCATAAATTATGTAGAAATGATGTAATGGAATCCACATAATCTTCCAAAATATTTTAGAAGGTTATGGATAGGGGAAATAACATGGAAAAGCAAAATTTGGCATTGGACATCAAAAGTAGGATACAAAATGTCAAAAAGCTACTATAGACATGATGTGAAACATCAAAAGTTAATCTAATGATGGATGTCAAAATCTAGAATCTAAATTGACACTGAAGATAACATTTGACATCAAAAATAAAAGGCGAGCTGAAACAACATTGTAGATTATACACAAAATTAACTCTGGCAAGTTGAAAATACCAATTCAAAAACCACATTGCAGATAGTGTAGAATGTTGAATTTGGACTATTGAAGATGAATTTAAGTGCTAAAAAGCTATAGAATATATCCACATCTGTAACTTATGTAGAAAAACCCAAAGTTGGTACAATAAAAATCTCTAATTCAATCAATCATAAATCCAAACGGATCAAACTATTAAGTGGACAATCAACAAATCCAAATGAATCAAATATTAAATACCCTTTAAATATTATCTATTGAAGTAGTAGATTCAAAATTTAATAATAATAAAATACATTCAATAGATCAACAAACTAATGGTTTGATTCCTAATAATTATTATCACCTTTATAATGCAAGCTAACTATCACATAAAACATGGCCACAAGTTTTGGTTCTATATTATGATAATTCCTAAAACCAAAAAAATGATAAGACCCCAATTATGGTCTCTATCATTCTTCATGAAACGAACAATGAAGAAGTTACCTCATCTAAATAAGTCATGGTGAATGATCCCAATTCACACAATACTCATTATGGTAGACTTAGTGATATTATGAATACCACTCAATAAAAGATAGAAATAATACATATACTCCTCTAAATAAGAGAAATCCTACTCTAGCCAAATTAGACAATCAGAAAAGATCATCCTAAATAAATATTTAACAACACTCAAAGGCACCTTCTATACTTAGAATAATTAGAAAAAAATTTCAAGGAATATATCTTAAATATTTAGACCAAAATCAAGTAAGAGATATTTTAAGATAACTACATGAAGAAGAACATATAGCACATTATCAAGGAAAAAGTAACAATCAACCTTTTCCATGATGATTTTAGAATCCCAAGCTCCATAAGAAAATGGAAGAACAAGAACACAAGCATCGTGTGATCAAGCATTAGAAATGTGGTTTCCGTCTCTACAAACATGTTCTAACATGATAAGCTCAAATTTCGTGAATAGTTCTAGCACATATGTCTTGTATTCTCTTATTAAAGGATCCTTATCTTTGTAAATGTTGTTAATTTAATTCATAATAAGTTGTGAATTACTAAAAATATTTAACTTTGAAAGATCAAAGTTAATAACATACTTTAGTCCATGGATTAAAGCTTCAAATTTAGCCATGTTGTTTGTCATGGGTTTTGAAAAATGAATGGCTTTAAGATTTGGAGCTTTCCCAGGTGGAATTAACATAATCCTAGCACCACGTCCTCATTTTGATGAGGCTTAATCAATCCTAAGAATTCATGTGTTTAAGTTATTGAAATCCAAAAAGCAAGTCCTTTGATTAATATAAGCATTATCATCATCATAAATTGGATTATTGTTGAAGGATTGGATAGTAAGGATTTCACCAATATCCTTGTTCTTACCAATTGGTGGGGGATCACCCAATAGGAAAGTCTTTCTATGAGGCTGGTGGAAAGGTTATGTGTTAATATGAAGTTTATAAATTTCCCTATAAGTTTGGTAATAAGATGTGGCATGAGTATAAATATAAGGGTTTATGTCAAGTAAGGAGTCATTCATTGCATCTGAATTTTCATCTAGCTTGTATTCACCAAAGTTAAGATCGATGATTCCCATAAAGTCTTCACTTTGATCTATTGATGTAACATGAGATTTGTCTTGACATAAGATGACATGACAATGAAAAGGTTTCCTTGAAATTATAACATGTTTAGATCATCCTTTGATTGGAAGAAGGAGTTCTAGGAAATCAAACCTAAAGAAACCTCCAAATTGGGCACTAAAGGTATAGGAAACCAACATGTCATAAGTAGGTTTCACACTGACTACTAAGATGTTCATGTGACATGCAAAATTAGCCTATTTCTATAGGTGAATTTAGATATCTTAAGTTATTCTACTACATGGATGTTTGATCTATCAAGTTGGATAACACTTCTAGTTTGGGGAATCATTTGTGCTCCTAAAGTTTTACATACCTGAAGAGGCATTACATTTACAATAGCTCTTGCATCCATTAGACAATTATGAACATTCTTTTCTAATATAACTAAAGTAGTTAGGAAAGGAGGTTGACCCCTTCTTGGCCTATTGGTGAAGGATGGATGTGTTAAGGATTTCATTACCATCAACAAAATGAAGTTGTTTTTCATTTGTAGGGGTCTTACCTTTGTCTCTAAATTCATTGATCAATCCATATGTAGCTACTTTTTCTTCCTTAAATTGTAAAAGTTCATACATGGATATGTTGGCCTTAACCCTTTCAAATATTCTATAAGATCATAAGTTTTCTTTTCACTCATAATCTCAAGTTGGTTTTGGTTGTAATGATTATGGATTTATAAGATGTTTCAAGTTATATTTGTTGTTGATATGTATTATTCTGATTTCATTTGCTAGGAGGTATGTATTTGTTTCCTTTTAGAATACTAGAGTTGTTCATGATGTTACTCATCTTCCTAAATTGTTCATGTCAGTGGTAGATTCATTGATCATGACTTGCTTAAAGGATGTTATAGGTTCATTTTTAGTTTCACTAGGGATTTCTAGAACCATTATTGGGGCTTCTTCCTTTTGGTAGTTTTGTAATTCTTATGTGATATTCCCATATAAGGCTTGGAATTAAGGGTAAGACTTCTCAAACTATTTTCTGGTGTTATGTAACCTACAATATTCACTAAGAGCTACTTCTCCTAGGTTTCCATTTGCCTCATTATGTTGATTTTTTGTATTAACATTATTGCATTTTAGTTCAATAACTTTATTACAAAGATTTTGTAGGATGGGTAAGACTTGATTCATTGGGGGTTGACCCTTAACTTTAGGTAAGTTAAAGTTTTGTGTAGTCTCAGGGTTAGGGATAGATGGTATTGAGGAAGAATTGATAATAGATTGAATTAAGGCCTTCAATTTATCATCATTTAAGCTAAGGGTTTGAGGAAATAAAAAAGAAGAATCATTTTGACTTTGAATATTTGGTAGAGAATTAGGGGTTGGAGGATTGGTTTGAAAAATATTTGGCACTATTTGGTATTTGGAAACCTAAGCCAAGAGTTTTGAATTTGCATTGTAATGAGTTTGCAAGAGTGATTTGTTTAGGTTTGACTACTTTAGACATGGATCCTTGCAAGTTGGTGATATTAGGATCAGATTTGATTGCATATGTGAAGAAGGGATGTATGGTTGAAAGAAAAAAGTTTAAGCTTCCTTCTAGTTGTTGTTGCATCTCACTAGGAACATATGATAATTAATGGATGAATCTTAAATTGTAGTTTCTAATTGATTCTTCACTAAGTCTTTGGAGGCTAGTAAAGTTACTAAAAGCTATAGCAGGGCTAGTGAGCTTGTCAAATTGGAAGAGAAAACATGATTTAAAGTAATTCCAGGTCAAGATGGATGAGTTGGGAAGGGTTAGGAACCATTGAGTTGTCATACCTTGGAAGGTAGTGATAAAAGAACTACAGGCCACATCATGTTGAACTATGTTGTCGATGCCTACTAGTGTCTAAAAATTTTGAAGATGTTAATGAGAATCATTGAAAGAGGGATCAAAAGAAAGGGAAGTGTGTTGAAGAGGTTTTGCAATTGTGTTGAAGTTTTGAAAGTTGAATGGATTATTGACCAAAGGTTGGGTAGTAAGGTTTTTCATGTTTGTAAAATGTGAGGACTTAGATCTAGGTTTTGTAGGAATATGACTTGGAAAACTATTGGCTAGGAAGATTTGGCTTATTATTTTCCTAGTTGAAGGCCTAAGAGTTTCACTAGGTCCAACAATAAACTAAAAAGACAAAAAAAGATAATCTTTTTAATTTTTTTGGATTTTTTGATTAAAGTGGAAAAGCGAGGAAATTAAAACAAGAATAAGATCATAGAGAAATGAAAGTTGGTTGAGGGAAACCATAATGGTAACCCTTCTTCTAGTGCCAGAAAGGGTGTTGATGAAAAAATTTGATCCGTGAAGGCATACTAACATAGAACACCCCTAAAGTTCTCAATTTAACAAGGCTATTGCCTAGGTAACCTTGCTTATGGCCATAGCTAGCCCAGGAATAGTGTTCAAGAAGAAGAGGAAATGTGATTGATAATTTAATTAAAATCACTAAATTTGAAAATATTTAATTATTTTTAAACAAAAATATTGAAGATAAAATAATTTATAAATATCATAACATTTAAAAGAAATTAATATGAAGTAGAGAAAAAGAGAGAACTTAGTAGATTCATTAATGGCTACAAGTAGCCATGGTTGTAGTACATAATAGTTGTAACAAGTGGTATCAATAACTTGTAGACAACAATACCATCTAATAATGACTAATAGAAACAACAACAAGAAACATCCAACTATAAAATCACTAGGCATGTATCAATATTAATACTAACATGAAAAGGGATATGGGATCAGGAGATGGTGGGATGGAATAGGAGAAGGAAAGGAAGAAGGAAAGAAGGAAAAACATATGGAAAGTAAAAGAGATAAGCCAAGAGACTTTGCTTTCTCCTATTTTCCTTATAATCCTCTTCATCTATGTGTGTAGGCTTTTATAGCCCTTATGTTCATCTCCTTTTTCTTATTTTTATCTTAGGAAGTGTAGCATGGGTGTCGTGTGTGCATGAGAACACCATCTCCCAATCCCATATCCCTTTTTCCTTTTCATATTAGTGTTGCTATTACTACATGCAACTCACTACCTAGTGATTTGCTGCTTGGATCCTTCTTGCTATTGATACTATTACTCATTATTCAATGGTGTTGTTGTTTACAAGTTTTTGATACCACTTGTTGTAGCTACTATGTACTACAACCATGGATACTTGTAGTCATTAATGAATTTGCTAAGTTCTCTATTTTTTCTACTTCATGTTATTTTCTTGTAAATATTATGATCTTTATAAATTATTTCATCTTTTATATTTCTATTTGAAAATAATTTAATATTTTCAAATTTAGTGATTTTATTTAAGTTATTAGTCACATTCCTCTTCCACTGAGACTATTCTTGGGGAATTCATGCCCATAAGCAAGGTTCCCTAGGCAATAGCCTTGTCAAATAGAGAACTATAGGGGCATTATGTGTTAGTGTGCCTTCACAGCCCAAACTTTTGAATCAACACCCTCTCTAGTAGTAGAAGGAGGGAAACCATTACTATTTCCCTCAACCAACTTTCATTCCTTTGTTATCTTATCCTTAGTTTTGATTTTTTTTCTTTTCTTTCTACTTTAATCAAAAAATGCAAAAAAAATAAAAAAAAAAGAAAAATATCTTTTCTTGTATATTTATTTTATGTAGTGACTAAAAATATTAGCCACTAGAACACCAAGGATTCTCAACTATAAATAGTCTCAACCTCAAATCCCTAAACCTTCGAAGAAAAATGGGATTCAAGGTGCCCTAGATGATTTTGTAGATTACCCAAGGATTTATGGGGATGCAAAACAAGGTTGTGAGAAATGTAAAAATTACAAATATGAAAACTCAAACTAATACAAATTTCACACTAAATGGAACTATAAAATTAATTGAATAAATAAATAATAAGTTCAGAGTTGTTTGCAAAAGTGCCTATAGGAGAGCAAAAAGGGTTTCACTTGGGTGGGGATTCTAAGTCTATTGAAGCTAATAGAATCCACTTCATGATTTGAATGCTTAGCCACTCTCAATGTTATCAATTCTCCTCTGCTACTACTCAAAATTTGCAATGTTAGTCACTATTGCAGTTGAGAAATATGAAAGATTGGGATTGCCAAAATGCTTCATGCATCGATTTGGGAATCCCAAGGAAGCAACATTGACACCCAAGGCTCAAAAATCCCAAGGGGGGTAATGGGGGTAGCAAGGCTACAATAGTTCTACATTGGAAGGCTCTATGAAGCTATGTTTCTGCTAGGTAGTGAGAGCTCCTAAATGCCCAAAATGATATACACTCAAAAATGCCAAAGTATAGAACCTTGAAATGGTATGGAGATTTGGTTTTTATAGGTTTTTGGCCATGAAATGGGCTGAAAATTTACTGCAAATGGCTGACAGATTGGGCTGCAAATTTTTGCGATGTCAAGGAGGGTAGGTGCCCAAAATCTAGGGGGCTTACCATATATGAAAATTTTCATACCCCATGGCCATTCTGTTTATTAAAAATAGTAATGTAGGTGTAGTGCACATTCCACTCTGGCTTTACTCCTTCCATGATGGGTCTCCAACCTTCCATGCTGGCATTGCAGGGTTTTTGCTAGAGTTGATGTGATGTTAAAATATTGGTCATGTTACTTCTATGTTGAGGAGGAGCTATCAATGTTGGGAGAATGAAAGATCAATGTTGGGGGTGAAAGTTAAACCCTTCCCTACTAAGTATTACCCCCCTTCTACACTGGGGGTTAGTGATATCCATTCTCCTACATCCCTCCATGCTTGTTTTAATGCCTCTATAGTAGGAGAAGGTGACCCAAACCCCTCCACATTGGAGGTAGGTGATATTTACCTCCTATTAGTGTCTCTAGCATAGAAAATTATGTCCCCCCCCCCTCCCTAATCAAAATTCCATTTTTGGCATCCCAAAAGGAATTTTGGATCCCCCCAGGTTAAATATAAACATGAGATGACTCTTTTCACTTGGAAAATGAGACGTTGACTACTTATGAGGTATTTTTCAGCCCCAAAATTATGAAACATGTGAGATTATCCCTCATGGGTTACAACCTTCATATTTACAATGAATTTTTGCCTCAAGTTTCATGGGATGGAGTTACAAAGGTTACAAAATGCAAATTTGGTGGTGTTTCATTGGTTCCTCTTTGTTGGTTTTTGAAGGATTGACTTAAGAGGCATAAACAAAGAATACAAAACACCACTACAAGTCCACCATTGACATTCGCTCTCCAATCTTGATCTAGTCATGTTAAATCATGCCAAAGAGTGACTATGGTGATGGGATAAGGATATGATGAGTTGATGGTAATAAGGTTGTAGTGAAATGGTTATGAGGGCTAACAATACATTCCAAGTGTTGAAATCATGGCTATAGAATGGTACTAACATGTTTTTAAGTGTTGGTCACTTGGAAAATATTCTTGAAGATCGAATCTCTTCGCTCTAGAATTTCTTTGCCCATTGGACTTTGAGGCTTCATTGGCCATTTGAGATCTTGGTAATTTTCTTCCTCCCTCTTTTTTATGGGGTGAAGACTTCATTGGTTTTCATTGCAAAGGTTGGTTTGATATGGTTTTTCCATTGAATGAGTTGCATTACACTCAATGGACTTGTTTTTCCCATCAAACTAGTTGTGGTTGATGGACTTAATTATTTTTCCATTGACTGAGTTGTGTTACATTCAAGTGGACTTGAGGATGGAACCTACTGAAGAAATATCATCTCACTATACTACATCTTGAGAAACCTAGGTCAACCTTTTTTTTCCAAGCTATGGAAGATCATAATTAGGCTATGGGGTTAGGCTCAAGGAGTGATGCTATATGGAGGGAAATGGTACAAGCACTCTTGATAAAGTAGGATAAACTCACAAAATCTTGCACAATGAGGTCACATGATGACTTTCTACTATAATGAGTTACACCCTTATGATTACTTTAGGCTTCATCCTACAAACACAACTCCAAGAGGACATGAAAACAAAAAAAATAGAACATGTTATAACATTACAATGCATGCAAACCTCATAGAATGACAAAACCAAGCTACCCAAGTCACAAATGTTGCCAATATAATGCCATTATGTTCCATGGTACTATTTTAAGGCCCTAGTAGGTCATGGTGCCAATTTAAGATCATAGCAGACCATGATCCCAATTTAAGGCCTCAATAGGCCATATTGCAAATTTAAGGCATCAACAAGCCATAGTAAAGTAGGCTCTCTTGTTGATGGTCATAAATTTCATGGTTTCCAATGGCTACATATAGGTCACATTAATAAGGCTTTATATAGAAATGGTTGATTGGATTGGTCAATTCATTTCCATCCATGTTTGCAATATTGAATTCTCTATTTTCATAGGTTCTAGTGATAAGGAAGGACCCTTTCCAATTAGATGAGAATTTATTTGCATGCTTGTAGATGGATTTGAGGACTAGGTCACTTTCTTTGATCTTACATGTGATCAAGTTATGGTGGTGTTTTTGGTTTTGCCTCTTTTGATATTACTCAATGTGAGTAAGTGCTTGCATATGTTTCTTCTTCACTGAGTCTCAATCTGCTATCTGCAACTCCTAGCTTTACTAGTTAGTTATGAAGTTGGTCAAGGCCACTCAGAAATATGATACATGTAATTCAAGAGGTAAAATAATCTCAAAACCATGAACCAAGTTATAAGGTGTTACATAAGTTACTGTACAATAGGTTGTATGAGAAGTCCAAAGTGCATGGATAATCTGCTCATGCAATTTATGCTTGTTGTTCTTAAGCATCTTCTTGAGAAAGATAATTATGGCCTTGTTGCTTGCTTTTGCTTGTCCATTGGCTTCAGGGTAATAAGACATTGAGAAAGAGGGCTTAATTCCTAGGTAATGAAAGAAATCCTTTTTTTCCTAGCTACTACATTATGTCGATTATCAGTAACTATGGTCATGGTTATACCAAAACGGGCTACAATGTTATCTAGGATGAATTTACAGACTTTTTTAGATGTTGTCCTCCTTAAGAAAATAGCTTCAACCTACTTAGTAAAGTATTCAGTTATAGTGATGATGAAACTATGCCCTACTGAAGACTTAGGTGTTATATGTCTAATGATATCCAACCTCCATTATTGACATGGCAATGTTATCTTAGTGGTATGAAATTTAGTTATTGCTACATGTATCAGGTTACTATGCCACTGGCATGTATTACAAGTCTTAATCTTTTGCAAGAAATTTTTCTTCATATTATATGAATAATAACATAACCACCTAATTTTAGTAGCCATGGCTCTAGGCCCTTTATGTTCCCCATAAATACCCTCATGAACCTACTCTAGGACTATTCTAGCTTTGATTTTACCAAGCACTTTAACGATGCACCATCATAGGACTGTTAGCCTAATGTGTTATCACCTATGATGATATAATGCATTAATCATTTGCATACAATGTCCTTTTGAGTAGTAGTCAAGCCTTGTGAGGATTCATCATGCATAAGGTAAACTTTGATATCATCATACCACTACTTGGCAAGAGTAATATGAACTATGGCCATGAACGTATCCTCAACATTTTGTGTGATGAAAATAGCATAGTCCATGGTTAAGGTGGATAACCTACTAAACACATCTAGTGTTACACTAAGGGCTAATGTTGCAATTGTATCAGCTATGACATTCTTGTTTCAAGTTATGTGTTGGATATCAATGTTTGTAAATTGTTATAACAATTACTTCCCTAGGCCACAGTAAGGTTGTAAATGTTTGTCTTTACATGCATAGACCTTGATTACTTAGTTACCCACAAGTTATGAATCAACTTTGATTATTAATTGGTTTATTCCTAGGTCATGAGCTACCATCATCTCTCTCATCAAACCCTCATACTTTGCTATGTTTTTGGTACATGAAAACTCAAAACGATAGGAAAAGGATCAGATTTCATCATATGGCAATGTTACAATAGCAACAACATTGGTCTCATGTGCAATTGAAACTTCATAAAAGTGCATGACCTCCTCATAACCCTCAGGTACTTTGCTAACAATGTTGATATGTTCATCAAGGAACTTAGGATCTAAGGCTACTTGGTTATCAACAAGTGATATTATGAGTTGTATGGCTATAGCTTGACCTTTCATTCAGGATTAAGAGATGTAATGAAGGTCAAATTTCATAGTTATGGATTTCCATCTAGTTGTATGGTTACTTTTGTAGATGTTGGTCATTATGGCGTTATGTACATTGGCTTTGCAAATGATGTTGACTTGGCTTTTGAAGAGGTAGTGTCTTCACTTCTTCAATGAAAAGACTAGTGCTAGACAATTCTTCTCCACTTTAGTGTACGAGGTCTTGTGGGTAACTAATGCATTGCTAAGGTAGTATATAGGCATCTTTGCTCTATCATCATGCTTTTGATAGAGTAGAGAGGCAATGGACATGTTATAGATAGTAAGGTAGATGTAAAAAAATTTAACCTCTTGTGGAGGATATACTAACAGTAGTTGCACCAACTCTTGCTTAAGGTTTTCAAAGGCCGCTTGGCATTAAGCCATCTACTCATAGTGGAATCTTTTCTTAAGAAAGTGTTGCATAGGTTGTAACTTACTTATAAGCTTAGTAATAAAGCTATAAATAAATTACAATTTGTATTATAATCCCCAAAGCTCCTTAAGGTTTGTAGGCACTACTAATTTAGATATGGCCTTAACCTTATCAGGATTGACATGTATCCTTGCTTTGGACACTACATAGCCAAGTATTTTACCGGTCCTAACACCAAAGATGAACTTCTTAAGGTTAAGTTGGAGCTCATACTTAAGGCATCACTTAAGCACAAAAGCTAGGTCATTAGCATAGTCATTAGACACCTTGGACTTAATCACTATATCATCCACATAATAGTGGAGCAAACCTAGCATGTAATTGTTAAAGATATAGGTCATGACTCTCTAGTAAGTTAATCCTACATTCTTAAGGCCAAAGGGTATCATAGTATAGCAAAAGGTACCCTAAGGAGTCATGAAGGTCATGCTAAGATGGTGTTCTAGGTTGATCCTAATTTGGTTGTATGCCATGAATCCATCCATAACAAACAACAAGGCATGTCCAGTCATAGTATTGATAAGTTGATCAATACTAGGTCAAGAAAAGACATCCTTGATAGTCACTTTATTTAGGTCTTAGAAATCAATGCAAATATGGATACTCTCATTCTTCACGAGAACTACCACTATGTTGGACACCCATTCTGCATAGTCAATGACTTGGAAAAATCCTTCTTGATAAAGTTTTGAAATCCCACCACGAATTGCTAAGGCTAATAAAGTCTAATCTTGTGCACTTTTTGCTTAACTAGTCTAATGATAGGGTCTGGTATGATGTTTTCTTGTACTAGGAATGGATCTAGGCTTGACATATCTTTATATAACTAGGCAAAGAACTTAATGTTATCATGTAATACTTTGGCAATGTCTTGAGCTTGTTGAGGTACTATTGAGGAACTTAGTTTAAGGGTTTTCTTCTTACCATTGTGTGTTGTGAAATGAACCTCAACTAGAGAGTCTTCAATTATGTTACCAGCCTCAAGGTTGAGGGTCGTAACTAGGTTTTTGGATGATTCTAAGGGTTTTCTAATAGAGGCTATGTGATCAACAAGACTCTTAGGCTCAAGATCTAAGAAATGAAAGTAGATACATGGCTTGACATCACCATGGGATCAATGTAGGAATGAAGGCAAACTGATCTACTCCTAGGTACTCATATTCTAATCTTGCATGTCAACCAAAAGCATATTAAGTGGCCCATGGATATAAGTAAATGAAATTATGAAAATACATGCTATTTTAATGAAAACAAGGTCATCCAAGGTTATAAATAGAGTAAAAATAAGTAAATAAGATGTAGTAAGGGCCAACAAAAGGTCAAAAAAAGGGTAAGAAAAGGTCAAACAAAGGGAAGTATGAGAAATGAGGCCATTAATGATCAACAAGGGTCATAGTTTTGCTAGTTTTAGACCTTAGTGGGACATGATGCTAGTTTAAGGCCATAGCAGGTGATGGTCACATGTGTCAAATGGTGGTTAGGGAAGGTTAAACCCTACCATTTAATATGAATCAAAGGCTAAACAAGACCATATAAGCCTATAATAAGGATAAACACAATGAAATAAAAGTATTATCAAGGCTAAATAGGATAAACAATGTAATAATGTCCAAAATAGGTTATGATGATGATAAAGCAAGGCTGAAATAAGGCAACGTAGGACACACATGATGAATCTTGATCAAACCATGTTTACAAAGGATTAGATTTTTCTAATTTTAGGCCTTAGTAGGCCATGCTTTGAGGTTACAAGGGTCATGTACTAGCTTGGGCATCATTCAGGGCTATTTCTAGGTTTTTTGGAATAAAAAAGAAAGGATTTTAAGAATTCCACATTGGACCCCTTTGTTTCCATGCTGGCCAACATGGAAGGGGTGATCCCCAACATGGATCAAACATCCAAATAATTTTCCAAGCTTTTTTTGCTTAGTTTTTAACTTTTGATGGCTTGCATGTCAGTGTAGTTGACTACGGAAGGGAATGGACTAGTTTTGATGTTAGTTTCAACCCTTGGGACCTTTCTTTTAAGCCTAAAAATTTCTTCCATGTTGGATCCACATTAGGTAGGATGGTCCCAATGTGGAAACCAAGAAAAATGGATTTTATGCTAATTAGAGGATCATAATTGAGGTTCCAAAGTCTTCCCAACGTAGTGCTAGGCCAAATCTATCAAAATTGGGCACCTTGAAGATCAAAAATTACTAAAAAGTAGGTTTTGAAACTTCATCCACCCATGTTCATGTTGACTAATGTGGATGGAGGGGGGTTCAATGTGGATAATCTAAATATAAGCCAAAATAAGGTCAAACAGATAGCTAAAACCTATATCTAGAAGTTGTGCATCTCCTAGCTTCATTTTAAGGCCATTTTAGAAGATTTTAAGTGTAAAATCAAGTTTGAAGTAGCTTCCACACTGGATCCACATTGGCCAACATGGAGGCAACATGAAGTAGAGGTGAGACTCTTTTTTTTGATCTTATGATGGTTTGGAAAGCAAATGAATTAGGTTTCTAGGCCCCTAGGGCAACAAACCATGATTTCCCAAGTTTTTATTCAATTTTAGTCATGTTTGGAGGTTGTTTGAGACCATGCAATGTTACATTGCCTTCGATCCATGCTGAGAGAGTTACTCTAGTGTGGAAGATGAGTGTTGATGAATTCTAGGAGCTAAAATGTTAGTAGACGAGCATCTAGCTAAGGCTATGAGGTCTTGGGCTTTCTTTGGTGTATATTTTTAAACTCTCAGGGTGTCAACATGCTGTTAGAAAGGGGAAAATAACCCTTTGACATAGGCTCCATGCTAGCCAGTGTGGAAGAAGAGGTTGCTAGTGTGGATAGATCATAAATCTCATATCTAGGTCAATTTTGACCATAATTGACCATGCACGTTAGCCCTTGAGGTCATCAATGTCAAGGGTGAGGGTTTATAGTTAAAATCTAGAGGATTTTATGGATCCTAGGTGGTTTTTTGAGTCACCCCCCTTGGATCCATGATAGCCAACATGGATCCTACATGGAGGACCTTAGGGAATGTATTTTTTTACATTTTTTGGTAGATATTGGCCATGCATGTGTGTTTCTAGGATCACAGGTGTTGATGGCTAAGGATCAAAGTTAGAATTTGATACTTTTAAGGCATTTTAGGTATTTTTTAAGCTCACACACCTTTCTCCATACTAGCTAGCATGGATATAGTGTGGAGGATCAAAGGGAAGATATTTCTGATTATTTTTGATCAATCTTGGTTGTGTATGTTTATTCTTGGGGTCATTGGTGCTAATGGTCATAGCCTAAGATCAAAACTTGGCAATTTTGAGGGTCTCTTAAGGTTTCTTTAGCTTGCCTCTTTAGTTTCATCTTAGAAAACATGAAACCAATGTAGAAGATCTTAGGAGGTTGATTCATGACTATTTTGGGCTAAATTTTCAAAGCTTGGTAGCTCCCGGATGTGTGGATAGGGTTGTAGGGTAAGTTTAGATCAATTGTTTGGATTTTTATGCATCTATGACCTCCCATGGACATTCTTAGCTACATCAATTCTAGATCCACACTAGATAGTGTGGAAGAGAGGGGTGTTTAGTGTGAAGGGCAAGAAACTAATGAAAAATGATTATTTTTTATAAGTTTCAACTGCTAGGGCCTTTGGGAAGTTTGGGTTGTTGATGAAAGTCTATTTGGAGTTAAATCTTGAAACTTTTGTCTATTCACTTCTCAATACAACATGAATCAACTAAGTCCAACATGGAGGTAGGGTTAACTAACATGAATCAACTAAGTCCAAGGGTTTCATGCACTTTCAACTAGGATTCATGAGGTTTTGGGGCTACCAAGAATACCTAGAGGGGTTTTAAGACATGTGGGCCCACCCCAAGGATCAGATCTAGGTGTGATGGGTACTAGGGGATAAGAGTGGATGTAACCCATTGGCTCCATTTTGGGCAATATTTCCCTAGTATGGAAGCCCAAAATACCAAGTTTTAACTAGATCTAATCCCCTATCGAAGCCTAAGGTTCGATGAGGTAGGACACAATTGCCAAAAATAGTAAGGAAGTTACGTTTTTAAGGTTTTAGAAGGATGGAAGAATTCATTAGTGTTGGATCCATGATACCTAGCATGGATTCATGGGGGTTAAGGCTTAAACATGGTTTGAGGCATTTAAGGGATCAAAACCCTTAGCATTAATGGAGTTTTCAATCTAAAAACACCATGCATGTGGGCATATGGTGGGACCCATGGCTCAAAACTTAGAAAAAATTAATAAGATTAAATGTAAGTGTTGTTTCCTCTTCTAATCTTAGCATGGAGAATGCTTCCTCCTTACCTCACCCCCCCTACACTACCCCTTGCACTTCAGTGCACTTTGAGTTCTAATGCACAAAATTGGCAATGAGGGTGAGAGTGGAAATGCTTACATTTAGGCTTGAGTTTTATTGTTGATTTGAATAAAACACTAATCACACTATAATCAATTGGCAATGCACCACATTTCATAATATCATAAAAAATTCTAATATTGAATGCTATACATCTTGGTTGAATCACACCTATTGAGAAAAGTATTTAGATAACCATTACACCTTATAGATCTAGGATGAGGATATGTTACTAACCCAAATTACCAATTACTCTTGTGACATCTCATCCCCAGATGTTATGGAAAATGTCAAATATATGATATATTAGACATCATGCATAAGAAGAAAATATACCAAACACAAAATATATGTGATATTCAACATTATGTATAAAGTAAATAATAGGAAAAATGTAGAAAGAGGAAGAAAAGAATGCTTTATTGATATGGCATAGCATATCTGGATCATACTCTAAGAGTATTCCTTGGGGTTTTCTTCCTCTAGCATCTATTCCTTAGAGGCAATATAGAACTTCCACCATGGTTAGGTCTATAACCCAGCTAGAAGGGATGGCTAGTCCACTTCCTATCCTACTTCACTTGGGTTCCCATGACTTGCCTATACCGACTGCACCAGTCCATGCCTAGAATGACCTCTAAACCCAGGTATAAATGCCATAGGTTAAAGCCCCAAAGGTTACCTTATGAGACACGTCTATTATTACAACATGCCCTTTCAAGTCTTAATTACAACTACCCTTTTAGGTCTTGTTAAGATAACAATAACACTTGTTATGCAGAGACATCATCTTCATTAGGCAACAACACCATTTGGGAATGGAGATGTGACAACTCTAGAGTAAATAACATTTTATTGGGCTCCCATATTAATCAAAACATGAATCCATTCCTTGTTAAGAACACATTTAGTTCCAACCCAAAAGAAAGATTTTCTTAGTGGATGGTCTTCTCTGTTCACATTTTTCATAAATGCATAGAAATTTAATTTAGACATTTCCTCAATAGTGAAAACATTAGTATTACCTTTTTTAAGGTCTTGATTTCATAACTCCTTCTATAAGGTTTGTAAAGAATTACCTTTGGTTATCTTGTCATGTGAACATTTCCATTGCTTATGTCCCCACTCTTCACATTTGAAGCATTAAATCTTGGATTAGTTGTTGTCTTGATCATTACCTTTTTTATTTTGGTCCTTCTTTCCCTTTTCCTTTTCATTGTTTTTCTATTACTTCTTGTCATGGATATCCCCTTTAGCTTTAGATTTTGACTTAGATCCCTTTTCTAATTTAGATCTCTTATCCTTCCCATTTGAAGCTTGTTTACTCTTGCATCCAAATCCATTGAGTTTCTTCTCTACCTTAAGTGCCAAATCATAAGTCTCATCAAAGGTTTAAGGCTCATAAGATGTTAACTCCTATTGATAAGTCATGTTGAGACATTCTAGAAAGATTTAATCTAGTTCATATTCCATCCAATTTATCATAGCTTGATGAAGTAGAACTCAAAATTTAATATCAAATTCCTTGACATCTTTTGTCTTCCTATCTAAGGAGTTTTAGCTTCATGATTGTCACTTGTCTCAATCAATATTGTTCAAATTAATATTTCATCATATACTTCATTAAGGACCAATCATTAATATATTGACCATTTTTCCTCACATAACTTTGGGACTTCTTTTCAATCAAGTAGAATTCATACTTCCTAATCTAGATTTAACAATAGGTATCCTTAGACATTTTGGTACCTTCTCAAGTGTATAATGCTTATCACATATCTACAACCAGTTTGAAAAATCATTGGTATCATCTACACCATTGAAAGTCTTTAAAATAACATATGGAATTTGTTATAGAATTCATGAATGCTTTAGAAAGTGTTGCTTCATATACATCGTTAAGCTTACCATGAGAAGAAGAATATGTTACTGATGGAGCTCTAGGAGTTTTCATATGAGGACTTGAATTCCTTTATCCTAAAATCCTAGGATGATGGATTCTCAAACTCCCATAGCTAGAATGCTATTCCTTCTATTTTTTCTTCCTATGATCTAGATCTTGTGGCATCTCTTGAGTAATAAGATAAGTGAGGATGCCATCATACCATTTTGGCTCTATGGGCACTTGTTCATTAATTACTCCAACAAAGAGTTCATTAGGAAAATGATCAAAGAGTGGGATCTCCATTTTGTTATACCATATTAACCAAGAAATATGGTCAATGATCACATTCTCAGTCCCCTTTTGATCTACTATTATAAGATCAAATTCCTACAAGATCACCAACCACTATATGATACAGGTGCTCACCATTGACTTATTCATCAAGAAGAAAATGGCACTATGATCAATGTGTACAAACACTTTGTACCGAAGCACATAGTACGTAAACTTTTCCAAATAATACACCACTACGATCAGTTCTTTCTCCATTGTGGTATAATTGAGCTATACACTCATAATGCTTTGGCTTATGTAGTGGATGTAATATGGATGTTTTTGATCATCCAACTACATCAGCACAACTCCTAAGGCATAATTTGATGCATCTGTCATGATATGAAATAGTCTAGTGCTCATAGAATTAAAGTTTCTATGAGTCTCTCCTTTAGCTATTGGAATGCACTTTCACATTCCTTAGTCCAACAAATGGAGCATATTTCTTTGTTAGCTCGACCAATGATTTTGTGATCTTAAAGAAACTTTTTATAAATTACCTATATTGACCAGTGTGTCCAAGGAATGACTGAACATCTTTAACTATTTCCTATTGACAGGTTATTCCTTGGATCACCCTTATCTTTTCAAGGTCTACCTCAATCCCTGCTTGTGAGATTCTATGTCCCAATACTATGCCCTATTTGATCATTAGATGGCTATTTTTCCAATTGAGTCATAGGTTTGTCTCCACACATATTTTTAATACTTTCTTAAGGTAGTCCATGGCTTGCTTGAATGTAGTGCTATAAGTGGACAAGTCATCCATGAAGAATTCCACAGCACTACCAATTTGTTATCAAAAGATGCTTAAGACCTAGTATTGAAATGTGGTAGGAGCATTACATAGATCCAAAGGCATCTTTTGATATGAAAAAGTCCCCTTGGGACTCATGAATGTAGTTTTGGCTTGATCCTCTACTACAATATGAATTTGGTTATAGCCATAATAACCATCTAGAAAACTATAATAGCAATGTCCAAAAATGGTGTCCAATACTTCTTCAACAAATGGCAATAGAAAATGATCTTTGAATGTTGCCATATTCAATAGCCTAAAATCAATACAAACCCACCACTTGTCAGCTTTCTTTAGTACAATCATAAGTAGGCTAACCCACTCACTATCTGAAATAGGATAGATGAACCCCACCTTAAGGAGTTGTTCTATTTCCTCCTTAATGATTTGCTTTAATTTGGGATTCAACCACTATTGTGGCTACTTCCTTGGCTTCATGGCTAGATCAGTATAAATATGGTGCTGACATATTTGTGGATCAATACGAGTGATTTTAGGATATGTCCAATCAAATGTTGTGGGCTCTTGTTTAAAATTTTCAAGGAATTTCAACTATCCCCAATAGGTATCATTATTTTTGTCATTAGAGAGTTGTACATGAACTTACTCTAGTTCATCCATGCCTATGACATAAGTGCATGTTAAGCTCTTAGTTGTTTTCATGCAAATTATAATACTCTCAAAATTAGCTATTAACCATAGGGTGTTCTCTTATTTTGTGGTTGCTACATAAATACACCTTTGAATATTTGCCTCATTTGCAAATTTCTTCTATGGGAAAATGGATGCTCTTTTCACAAACAAGAGTTTCTGCACGCCGTTGCACCTTATATTTCTATACATGATGCATGGAACTTGTTCCTTCTTGATCTTTCTAAATGCATTTTTCATGAAAATTTTTACGGAAATATCTTTAATTCCAATTCTTGCATCAATAGTACTTAGCCACATCCTTCCCATAATAATTAGAAAATCCTCCTTGTAGTTCTCAACTTTGATCACTAGGAAATCGGTAGGATAAGACCACCCATAGATAGTGGTCACAATATCTTCTACTAGTCCCAATGAAATAGTGATGGACTAGTTTGCCAATTCTCATCTGATATTTCTTTTCTTGAAAGGCAGCAAGTTTCAAGCAGTATACATCTTATAAGAAATCATATCAACATTGGAACCTGACTCTAGAAGAGCTTTTCATGGTTAATTCCTAGCAATCTGTAAATAGATAATGGGACTTCTAAGATTAGGTAATTTCCTGGGAAGGTTGCCAACTTGGATCTAGTTAGATATGGCATGAGTTAACATAATAGTGAGGATCTTGGAAGGTATTTGGTTTGAAGGGCTTTCAATTTGATGATTTGTAGAGGATGAGAAAGGAGCAGGATGACCAATCACATGAGTTTGTGAGGGATTAGGAGGGCTATTGAATTGGAAGAATGGTCATTTGTAAAATGTAGGTTCCAAACAACTCAGTTGATCAACTAGTTGTGTATTAATAGCCCTAATAGCATTATGTTATTGGGGCTAAGCTAGAAGCTCACCCTGCATGGATGGAGCAGGCAATAATTGTGTCAATGGTGGAGGAATAATTGCAAGCACATGCGAAGGGTATGGATAGAATATGGGATCCCCCCTAGGAGTTGGAGAATGAGTTCAATGGAATTCATGAGGGTGGTAATGATGCTAGAAAGGAGAAACATGATCGGAAGAGTCATGTAGAAATAGGGGTTATTGAACATAGTACCCATACAAATCTAGCTACCTATAAGGGTACTGCTACCATGATGGTGGCATCCCCCACGACAGTGGTTGCTACTGTTGCTAATACTACTCATATGATTCTAGTGGAGTTCCACTTGGATAATAAGGTTGTTGCTAGTAGAACTACTTAGGATTACCTTGAGGATAGGGTAATCTTCGAGGTGTTTACCTTTTTGATAGTTGTGGATTCAGAGCATACACCCCAGATTCCTGTAAGTATGACATAATAGGGAAACATCCCTTAGAATGTTCATAGTAGCAAATGTCACACCCACAATCATCATAAGATTTAGCCTCCACAACTTCTTCTACTACAACAGCTTTTCTCTTGTCCCTTTGGTAGGCATGTTTATCTTCTTGCCCCTTGATTCTTCTATGATTTTTAGAGAAATTTGAAATTTTTCATTCAACAAATCCCACATTTTATCTATCTTAGATGAAATTTCAAACATATATTTTTGTATTAACAAGGTCTTTCTTTGCACCACCTCATTAAGAGGTGACTCCTCCTCACTATCAAAAAAGTAGATCTCCTTCTTTCTAATGGAATTATCCCTGTTATATTCTTCTAAACTTTCACATTTCCTAAACTCTCCATCTTCTTTTGCTACTTGCTCAATTACCATTTGTATATAATAGGCTACTAATTTTGATAGTCTTCCTTGGGCGCAGGCCCAAAGGATCTCTATCTTTCTAAGCAAAGCCCATCTATGAAGTGGCTAATTTGTTTCCTCTAAGAGTAACCATGGCTAGGGCATTGGTGTAATAATGAATAATATCTACCCATGGCAGCATCCAAGGGTTCATGTATTTATTTTTTCCATCCTTGGATTTGCCTTCATAGGTTTAACACTCTTGAGTACATCTAATACTTGTCATTAAATAGTTCTAACATTGTACTCCATCAACAGATTAATTCTAGTTCTAGAGATTGGTACTAGCTTTTTGCTTCCTTGATAAGTGTTCTAGGGAACATCTTGAGCTTTTGCTAATCATTTTCAATATTTTATAATGCATAGGCATCATGATAGGCTTGCAGATACATTTGAGGATCTAATTTATATCCTCCATCAAATCTAGGGATCCTATTCATGTCTAGCTACTTAATTCAACTATCTCTCACAAGTTTGGTAGGAATTTTGACAGTATCTATGATGTTGAGCATATTTTGAGTGGCTAGTAGAGGTTCATCATCATGATCTTGATGATGCCTATGATGTTCTCTATCATACCTTCATTCATGGTGGTCTCTATGATTATCATTATTGTCTTGCCACCTATAGTTATTTTCATATTCGAATAAGGAAGTTGATCTAAATGAAGAGGGTGAAAAGGGAGAAATACTACCATCACCATGGTGTCTACCATTTCCTTTCTACTTTTCATAGCCACAATCCTTAGAGTGATCGTCATTATGCTTGTTCAAGTTCCCACTTTAGCTTCCTTTCTTAGAGCTCCCACAACCATGAGACTTATTGTTAACGCAACTTGGATTGTTGATTACTAATTTAGGATTTGGACTTAACTTCCCTTCACTAGAGTTAAGAGGTGAAGATTTTGCATATTGAGAACCCTCAGAAAGAGGTTCCTCATCATCCTTTTGATTTACCAGGAATAAGGGGTTAGTGAACCACTTTCCCTTCATGGATTTGTGATGTTTTTCTTGTTTTTGATCTTATTTGCATTGTGTCTCAGTGGGACAATAGTTCCAAAAGTCATGATCTTCCACAACATCCTCTCTGTGAAGCTCCTTGATGTCTAACCTTGTAAGAGTTTTGAGTAGCATCTTGGGAACAGATCAATCATATTGTAATATAGCATTACCCTCCATGCATTGCCACCACATTTGTTCATCCTGATGGAGGACATAAGTGAAATTGGGTAGAAACTCATTAGGATGAGTCTATACCACTCTGCATTCTTATGGTACTTTTGACTTAGAATCATCTCACTTGTGATAAGAAGAAGACACTTTTGTTAGAAATAGTTTCTCAGTGTGTTTGTAGTATATTTTTGATTAATTATTATGATTTAACTTTGTCTCATTCATTTCAATGATCTTGAGTATTTTTTACTAATCCTAAATTAATAGTGCATTGTATTAGCTATGAATCCCCAGCAACGATGCCAATGATGTGTGGTGAGGTATCCCTAGGCCCAACCATACGAGTCGCTAAGGCATTCATGTGTAATTTGATTGAATTCGATGGATTCCTAGTGTTCTCGTACACAAGATTTAATGTAGAAGGTGAATATAATCATGGAATGATCATTGTCTTCCCAACTACACTTATGAGTCTTATTTGTATGGTTAAGTGTAATTGAGGGACATGATTTTTATTATTTTTATATTTTTTTCACCTAAGGTTGGTAATAAATTGAGAATAAATTGATTAACTAATTTAATTGCTAATTAATAACTAACTATCCTAACATAAGCATCTGATCCCACTTTCTATACACATCCTAAACACATACAATACTGTTGGGCAACCAAGTGTTAAGCACTACTAGGATTAGCAAGTGTTATACATATGCTAAAGTGGTCATAATTATGTATGCTAGTCTATTTAGCTTAATTAATCAATTACTTAAAGTCTTAATAATTCTATATTAATTAATTTCTTAATTAATAAAAACCATAAATGCATAAATAAATCATTAAGCTAGTCCAAGTGTTGCAAGGTTTATTAAAAAAGCTCATCTTTGTTGTTGCATGCACTTTGGTGCTCAAGAGTGCTCAAATAAAGATCTGTACACTCCTTGACTCTTATTGCAAGTTCATAGAAAATTATTTTATCTCTCACGGAAACAAATTGTAAGAGTTTCACTAGCAACTAAAATTCTAACTCTTCTTAACATGGCTGGGTGCCATATTTATAGACCTACTAGGGTGCCATGTTGATGGGTATACATGAATGTGGGAAAGCCTTTGTTGATAGGATCCCATCAACGCAACTAACTGAAGACACTTCATCAATAAGCATGGGGACTATTGAGAAAATTGTAGATAACTTCTGAATGCTTAATTCTCTTATCTTTTTTTAGGCCCCAAGAATGAATGATTAAAAATTTCTCCTTGGCATCATGAAGTAGATTACTCTAAGTGGTTTTACCACAAATATGAGGCCATGAGGTAGTAGTTGAAAATGATGGGGTGAGAGGCTTTCATCCAACCCCCCATGGATTGGTTTTATTAGGAAGAAGTCCCATAATTTTATAGAAATTTGAAGCCACATTTGATAAAGGTAGATCCTCCATAATGTTATTTGGTTTCCTTAGTGAGGAAAATGTGAGTGAAGTTTACTATAGCAAGGCTCTAGTGGTTTGCGCTACTAGCAAAAGGAGAATACATCTTGAAGCCCAAGGCTAGCATGGTAGAGAAATATGATCTCCTACATCAATTTATTGAGGAATTTAACTTTGGGAGGCTACAGACTTGAGGTTACATTTTGTAGACCTTTGGCCGGAGCACTGTGTGATGGAAAGGATGATCCTCACAAACTTCCTACCATCCAGATATATGACATATGTTGTCTAGCCCTCCAAGTAATGAAGGGTTTAAACTTCGAGAAGTAAGAAAACTTCGCCTATCTTCCAATGAAGTACATGGTATATCATTACAATGATTATGCATTCAAGATTTGCCTTCCTTTCCTTATTTCAACCATTTTTCAAAATTTGGGGAAATAGATGCAAAGATGCACCTCATAGTGCTCAAGAAGAATACCTTTGCATGTTCCTTAAAAATTTATACCAAGGTTGGCCCCTTTGTTAATGAGTCAGAGGACCCAAGCTCTTCATTAGTACCAAAGGCCAATGAAGCTCATGAATTTAGAGAAGAAGTGCGAGACTAGCTTCAAGAGGTTAGATCCACATAAAGGAATATTATAACAGTTTTAGAGAAGGTCAATTCCTCCTCCATTACCATGGATAAGAGGGTAGCAAACATTGAAAATGTTCATCCTTAAATTAGAGATGATGACTAGGGAGCAGAACCTTCTCATTTTGAAGAAGACATGGAGGTGGAGGAAGGATCATAGGCTTGATGCTATCAATAATATTTATTTTATTTTTATGTTGTTGTGTCCATTGAGCCATTATGGGGTAATTAGACAAGTGAAATTTTGTTTATTTACTTTTAAAAAGCATAATCACAGATGGTATGATTAATGTTTGATTTTGTTCATATATATATATATATATATATATATATATATATGTTAGCATTGTACTCTTCCATTTTCTTATGAATTTAAAACTTAATGAAATCGTTAATGTTATATGAGATGCATTTGTTGATGCAAATATGTTTATATGGAAGGTGCCTATTTCATTATTTTGAAGCTCAATTTAATTATTTTGTTAGCCAATAAGCTTGGTTGTGTGATGAAGGTTTAAATTAGATTTATTAGTTGAAATTTATGTGCATATCTTTGCCTTTCTTATCCAAGCACTAGCTAAAGGTTAACAAGGGGCTATGATAGACCCTAAATTGTTCTAGTTTTGGTGAATAAAAATTCTTTTCTTTTAATTTTTTTACTATTTTACTATATCAAAGTGCATCGATATATTTGATGGTCATCAATATGAATTTATTAATTTGATAAGTCTCTATTATTGCATGTTATCGCAAGATCTATCTAAATTGACAAGGATATCAATTGGGATCGAGAACTTTGACATGTGTTAAATAAGACAACATTAATACACATCATCAAATCAATGTAGATCGATCCAAATTATGCTGATTTTCATAGCTATCATGACAAGGATCAATATCATCTAGTTACAAGACTAGGTGCCTTGCTAGGAAATGAAGATATTGATTTCCACTATTGGCACAATGTAGATTGACTATTGAAGGACATAGCCACTGCAATACGATTTGATGCTTCGAAACTGATCTCCATCAATGTGTTCAATGAAGATTGATTTACCAAAATAAAAACATTTTTTCCTATTATAATCAAACCTCTTCCAGTATAAATGGAGAAGCACGATACCCAATAAAAGGGGATCAAATATCAAGAGAAACCCACATCAAATTGGAATCATTCTCTAAAGCTTTTCGTTATATAAATTACCAATGAAGATTTGTTGAGCCTTGTGATAATTATCAACAATTGGAGTCCATTGATGGGATGGGCTATTGAAGTTGTTGCATTGTGGAAACAACAAGGAAAAGTCACAGATTAAGTGAAGTCTCACTTATAATCTTCATTGTCTATATTATTATTATATGATTTAAATTTGATTCAATCATTTAATTTCCACTCTTGAAATTATGGTTAGAAGTTAGTGTGAAAATTTATGATTTTACTTATGAGTAATAGTCATAAGTGTGGGATTTTAATTGAATTTGGATCTAACCATTTATTGTCTTGATGATCCCTTTAACTTTGAACCATTCCTCCATGAATACAACTCCCAAGTTAGTCAAAGATGAGGTGACATCTCTAAAATGAAGGTAATTTGGCACCAAGCTTTGGTTGGCTTGTTAAGCACAAAATAATTGCATCTCATGATGTACTATTTGATAAATTATTCTAAAAAATCAAATCACATTGTTTCAAAAAATCATAAAAGAACCTACAATGATCCCTTGTAAAAGACACAACCATATGTGACCTTCAATAAAAATCATTGTGAAGAACTTGGTCCAAATCAGAAATCCAACCTCACAAATTCCCATATACATTGGTAACCACAATGAATTACAAATTAGTAAAAATCTATAGACTAGTAGAGTTTGAGCATATAAGTGAAATGTCCATGTAAAGGCTAAGATGTTTCAAAAGACCAATTTGACTTGAGTGATTTAGAATTGATATTTCAAGTAAGTAAACCCATGAATATATGAGAAGCTATGAAAAATTATGATTAGTATGATGTAATGAAATGAGAATGTAACATGTTAATAAAAAATGAGATATGGAAAGTAATTTATACTTTATTAAAGATGAAAATGTTAACAAGTAACAAAATAGGTTTTTCATATTAAAAGAAAAGGTAATAAAACATTACAAATATATAAAGCCTAGCTAGTTGTTCCAAGGTTTTTGTACAAATGAAGCATATTGACTATAAAAAAGTCTTCTTCCAATATAAAGTAGTAGACTATATAGTATATTTTATTCATAGCTACTACCTACAATTAAACATTATATCAACTTGATGTTAAGTATACTTTTTAAAATGAAGATATATAAGAAGAAATTTTTATATACCAACCTAAAGGCTTTGTGGATTATTCAAGGTTTCCTAACTATGTTTGCATCGTAGAAAAGTTATTTTATAGGTTAGATCAAGCTCTCAAAAAATGGTACATAATGTGTGATGAAGGTAGACATGAATTGGGGTTCAAAAGATCAAATACAAATATTGGTCATTATGTTATGAAAACAAAGGACTCACGAGGGTTGTAATAATGTTACTATATGTTGATAATATTATTATGGATTTATTGAAAGAACACCATATTATGGATTATAAGTTAAGATCAACACTAATGATCAACTTTTTGATAAATTTACCAAGCCATTGAGTGTTATGAATTTCAATAAAGTTATGACTAAATTAAATTGACAATTTTTATGAAAAANGCATGTAATGGAGTCCAAAATGTCATGATAAAAAATCATATAAAATAACAATTAAATGTATGCATCACACACATAATCAACATATTATCACATTCATCATACTTGGCAAATAATCCTCCATGTGTGCCACTTCCTCAACATCATGGTTCCTAGCTGTAAAGCCTAATAAAAATAGTGCACATATAAAACTAAAATCATAAACATAAGCATATAAGTAACATAACCAAGCTTCAAAAAAAAAAAAAAAAAAAAACATAACCAAGCTTCAAAACTTGAGTAATGATGATTTTTGTACATATTTTTATATTTTTCATTTTTTATATCATTTTTATCATTCTAGCTCATCTTTTTTGTAGAAGGTTCTTCTTGTATTTATTGTAGGATTCAACCACACAAGATGCAACCACCTAGGAACTTGTACAACAAGCTAAAGGGTGACTCTACCATTTCTTCAAATGGCATGATAATCATTTGTAGGAAGCCCATGCTATGGTTTTTAATCCCCTTGAATATCCTAATTTTTCTAACCATAAACATAAAATATCTCAGATTTGATGAATATCTCATATTTTGATCTTTGTAAGGTTTTATCTTTGTTGAATTAAATTCTTTATTATCTTGATGAACTATCCATGAACCAACAATATCTTTGACAGCCTACAGATCATTCAAGCCAAATGCTCTAGAAAGATGATTTTAATTCATTTTTAGTAGTTGAACCATTTCTTACTTTATTGTCACTATGAATGAATGGTTCTATTAATATTTACATATGTTTATTATTCAAACTTTTAAATTTCCTAACTTATTTCTAGTTGTATTTGAACCTCTCTACTACATTCTCAAGGATTGTCATAAGAAATAGTCATGACCTTTCGCTATGTCTTAAACCATTTGTTTACAATTTGTTACATACTTAATTAGGACATTTATAACTTTGCATAATTACATAATGAAACTAAAATTTTTACTTAGGTCCAAAACTAGTGTTAAAATTCTTTTTTATGAGTTTCTTTAAATTTATAACTTTATGCTAGCTAGTAAAATTGAAATTAACCTAGGTTTGCTAGGCTGAGAGTGTTACCACTAGGCAAATACTTCATTGTTAATCTTTCCTATAATATAATTTGTGACCCTTAAATGGGTTGGCCCATTAGAAGAGGAAGAGCATTTAACAATGTAAGTGAAACATGGCCTAAGATAACTTACCAATCTTTAGAGTATTACTCCGACCTATATGGAAGCATTACCTCCAATTTTGCTTTGTTTTTACCTAAGATAATCAATCAATTTTTAAGAATAGAAAATAAGTAAGTTCCACATGTTTAAAAAGGGGCAGATGTTAGAACATTTTGAAAACTAATACTTCTTCGTAGTTAAAAATAGGATAATTTTTGGAATTTGTGCATCAAAGATAGTTCATGAAATAAAGAATATAACATAATAAAGCATCTTGAAAACTTACAAAAATCAAAACTATGAAGTAAACAAGGAGAATAAAATGACAAATTCATGAGTAAAGGGGAAAAAGAAGTATATAGTAAATAGCAAGACATGCAAATATTGAAGACACAAGAAGTTTGTAAGTTAATACTCAACTCATGAAATCCAAAACTCATAGGAAGAAAATCAACCTATTAATACATAAAACATTATTAGGATTCAAGGGGCTTTAACACTTCTTCCATAAATAATTCTTGCCATGGTGTTTATAGAGCTTAAGTCCCAAAATTTTATCACCATGCAAAAACTTTTACATAATGTTTTAGTGGTTGTTTGTGCAAAACTAGCTTTCCATTCTACCATTATGTACTCATGATAACTTTCATGATAAAGTTTATCTACCTTAGTGCTACAATGATAATTGTTTATTTTCTATGAGGATGTCTAAGCAATTGGTAATTGTCCTTTGGCCAAAAATATATGCACTGAGACCTTCTGGATTTGTTAGACCACAATAGTTTCAAAAATCCTTTTATAAAATTCATTCATAACTTAAGTGTAATTCACTGGAAATAAACATGCAACTTGGGGTTTATATGTTAGGAGTCTTACCATTGGACTAATGCCTCATTGTTAGATAGTTTCCATGGTAATTTAGAAAAGACATTTTAAGAAATTTGTATTGTAAGTGGGAAAATTTTCATATTTATACATGCATGCAAATGCTTCACCAATTAGTATACACTTTATTTATATTGCTTTTAAATGATAAAATCAATATATACACTATTAGGTCACCATGTTATTTTGATTGACTGACCTTGCAAGAATTTTATTGAAAAGGTGTAATTTTATATTAATTTATCCAAAGAATTTACTTAGGATACTTTTCCATCTGCATAATTTATATCATGTCCTTTTATAGGATTTTTAAATTCGTAGGCTTGCATTACATGTATGTATAGATACATTTATCTATTAAGTAAAATAGAGTGGCTTGAATCTTAAGGTACATAAAGTATACTTTAAGTTTATTTAATTGAAGCCCTATATGTTCCATATTATATGGTTACCTTGTATAAAAATAAATTTAAATATTTATATGATTTTTATTGTTCTCTCTTCCCATTTGGTTGTTAGACCTTTTCGTTTTCGTGAAGGAAAAACTTGACTGCTTCATGTTTTCAGCGATGACGGTGAAACCTAATTCCTTCTAGGATCTCCTAATATAGCAATGCTAACTGCTAAACCTAAAATCTAATGGACATCATTCTTTAAGAATAATACCATCAGCTTTATTATTAGAGCCTCAGCATCTGTTGCAAAACTAGGGAAAACAACTGCAAGAGAATTTATCACGAGTAAGAAAGTAAGGGAGAGGCCTAAGTTGGGGAATAGGAGATTGGGAGATAGGGACGAAACCCACACTTAATTGCAGAGGCTCGGCCATAATACTGTGCTAATAATTTAGAAAGCTTTACTGGCATAGGATATTCTGCATCTGCATGGTTTAATTGATTCACCAGTAGTTGAATTGGGGCAAGTTGTCCAAGATGATCCTGTCGTTGAGTGGCTGAATGGGCCTGGCATTATGCTGGTATCCCTGCACATTCCCAAACCAGCAGACATCACCCAAACAAAAAATGAAGCAGTAACGGTGAGGTTACAGAAAATTCAGTATTTCCACATCAATTAATTATTCCGTTCTTACAGGATTCACAGTTCTTTGCAAAAGTTTGGCTTGTTCCCGGCCTACAGTCATCACCTGTTCCACAACAAAGAACGGCAATTAGCTTAGTCTCTCTTCAGATTATTGGATATCAATGCTATGGAAAATTGCAGAAGAGCTAGGGTTTAAGTGAGTTTGAAGTGTAGCAATAATCTGATGCTTTGTGAGTTCTTACGGTGGAAGGTAGTGCCCATAAGACACCTTCGGTGCAAGGAGGGGTTGTAATAGAGCCGCTGTATGTGTAATAGTTTCTATTCCAGTCAATAGACACCAGATCCATAGGGTTTACAAGCCCTATATCCAGCTCATCCACGATCTTCAGAAATGGAATGTATTTCTCCAGTTTCTTCAGGAATAAATCATCGCTACCATACTTGTACAGGATTCCGATCACAGCTTTCTTGTCTCCCGAGTGGTGAACCAGATGCGCCTCCATGTCGTACCTGTGCCACACAAAAAGTATTACAAATTGCTGCGTATTCACAATAATGCAGCAGAAACATGGACTAATCTCGAATCTTGGACACGATGCTGGTATCTATATATGGATGAACTGTTGTTAATCTATTACCGTTTCGAAAGCCATAAAGCACAATTGCTAAGAATTGTGAAGCAGAACGGAATACATAATCTTTGCATTATTTGCTTTACCTTTTTCCGTTGATAAAGTGTTCGGAGGGAGTATGCCAGTGGATCTGGTTCAGAGTGAAATTCATGCCGTTGATCCTGATCCAGCCGCCTCCCGACGGCCATTTCACCTGCATAATTGCATTGCATCCCCTAAAGGTAAGTAAATGTACGACCAAAAGAAGAAGACCACAACGATAATGAAAATAGGAAACTCTGTAGAAGAAAATGATAACAGAGCTACAAATTACCAAACAAGGGCAGTTTTTGAAATATACCTGGATGCTATGGCCTAGGTTTCTTAGTTTGGCTTTGGAAGCACTGTAAGAGGGCAAGAGACGCGGTGAAAAACGAAACACCGTGCTTACGATATTGGTGGGAGACTGCTTTTTGCCTGTATTACAGACTTTCCATTCAGGTTTAATATTTCCCCAGTTTGCCGGCCCCCTGGGACCGTCTGAGTAATCAAACTCCGGTTTTGGTGCTCCCTCTGCACATTACATACACCGCCAAATTTCAACGTTTCATCAAATTGCTTGAACAAATCAAATCTGCACAACTGGAAATAACCTTAAACTCCTAGCCGCATCACCATATTTCTTATGGATAAATCTCTACGATCAATTATGAGGATGCATAACCTGCAACTGCTTGTACGTTATTCCTAATTTACAAAATGAAACAGCAAGAAACACCTGCCTTGCAAAATGGATGTCAATTTTCATCCTTCCTTTAAATATTAACTTAAGGACTAACATAGATAGACCGGTATTTGACGGTCTTCATTAAGAAAAAGATACTACTAGCGGAAGATTAAGAAGGCTTGCAGTGTCCCTTAAAAACGACGTCAGAAAAGCAAATAATTATGAGCGAAACACTGTTTAAGACGAAAATATATGAAAGAGTGACGAAAATATATGAAAGATTACCGGCTGTATCAGACACAACCGTGGAAATATATGGTAGATCACTAGCTTTGTTAGACGGAACTGTGGCCAAGAAGATAAACACATGAATCGAAATAGCAACAACAAAGCGAATATCTGCCATTTCAGAGACTGAATGGCAACGCAGAGATACAAAAGCCCGGCAGTGTGCAGCAGTAGGAGGAGCAAAGTTTTCGCAATTTGAGAGGCAGAGACCACAGCTATATATATATAATGTAATGGCATTGCTTCCTCAATATGCCCCAACAGAGCAAAAGTTTAACATTAAACTGTTTACCGAATCAATCTGTGCACGCAAATTCTAGTCCGCAGAAGTTGTTGTAAACTAAAATCACGAGGCCTTTTTTCCGTCTTCGAAGGGTTACAATCACAATGAAAAATAAGTTGAAAAAATTAAAACCTAAAGAGTCTATTGAACAGAATCAATCAATTTGAGGAAAGACATTCAGTGCATGATAATTGAATATCTATGCACGCTACATTGAATAATTTACTACTTGCCGGCCATGTCTCTAGAGAACTGATTTCATTCATGCAGCAATCAAGATAAGATAAAAGAAGGGCATTTGTGGACGCTGTCCATTCACGTTTTCGGCCATGTTTCTAGATAAGATAAAAAGGGCATTTGTGGACGCTGTCCATTCACGTGGCACTGCAGAAATCCATATAAGATAAAAAGGAATGCTCTGCGCTGTATTCAAAAGATAAGATGAAAAGGGCATTTGTGGACGCTGTCCATTCACGTGGCACTACAGAAAGCCATATAAGATAAAGGGAATGGTCTGCGCTGTGCTTTTAACAATTTGGATGAATGAACACACATGACAATTGTTAAGAATTATTTACTATGACTTGTCAATTCAAAATAATTTAATTTCAATGTTATGAACTTGAATTAGTTTGTGCATGAGGGACCATGACTTGAAGTAATGGTGAGGTGCTTGTTACTCAAGCCATGTGACCTAGCTTCAAGTTTGAGTGGAGCCACTTAAAACAGGTTAGACTTTTGTCCGTCTCCTATCCTCTCATGACCCTTCATTGGTGGAATGTTGAGCCTTTTTTATATTAACATATACATGAAAAAATTAAATATTGCAATATATTATAGTAATTAATATCCTTTATAATCCTACACCATTACATCTTGATCCACAAAATCTGCTGTAACAATTACACTCTTTCTTTCTAATTATAATGTTTACTCCTTATGTTTTAAGCATCAATCTACAAATTTTACAATAAATGTGAGTTTGGTACATCATAAAAAGATAAGGTTTATGAGCTGGAGTTCGGATTGCCATCTTGATTTTTACAATGAAAGATTGTCCAACATGTTTTTAATGTAAAGGCATTGTTAGCTGTCCCAATAAATGCAAGATAGGTACATCATAAAAAGACAAGGTTTAGAAGGTGGAGTTCAGATTGCCTTCTAACATTGTCCAACACATTTTACATTGAAAATGTAAAGGCATTGTCACCTGTCCCATCCTTGTAATAAATTCACGTTAAGTCACATCATTCCAACCATAAAGTTTGGTTGTTACATGAAAAAAGCCTTCACAATAATAATTTATTTCACGACTTATGATGTACGCCTGCCGGGTCAAAGCACACCATAGACATTTCTTTTAGATTAAAATCTTTGCGGTAGAATTCTTGACTCTTATCTTGTTTATGATGTGATAGAGGGTTACAGATTTCCAACGTGAAGGCATAGCACTCTTAGTGAACCGCGCAAATTGAGAAATGGAATATGGAAAAGTGAACCGCGCAAATTGAGAAATGGAATATGGAAAATGAAAGTTACCATGAAACTTAAACAATTAAAGTAACAACCTCCCCGAAAGCCTCTAACCAGGGGGTAGGGGGGCGGGTGGGACATACCCGGATTGGTCAGAATCTCTGATTAAGGCTTTGGTAATGGGGCATACGGCGGTGACGCGGGGACGCGACGTTGGGGTCCCCAGTACGAGGTTGGGACATACCCGCAGTGACGCGGGGACGCGAGGTTGGGGTCCCCAGCAGCTCAGGCCTGCGCTGTACTGATGTATAGCCTTGTTTTTTGAAAATAACAATTTGCTTCATTTTTCCAAAAAAAAAAAA
>MNCI01004656.1:2245109-2276441 GCA_015680685.1 Gnetum montanum
AAAAATGTTTTCAAGTTCAATACTGTATTATCCAGGAAAACAAAAGAAGGTTAATATTTTATAAAGGTTCAATATTTTTTTTTAATGTTTACAAACCTATGAAATTAAATTTTAAACTTTGATGGGTAATTTACGGTTCTCAGATAGATAAAATCTAACATGTTTAATAAAACGAAAGAAAATCTACTCATGCACATGAAATGCCTCATCGCCTCATTCCTGGTTTGTGTGTTTGGGACGAGTACCCACAGAAAATTAAACCTAACTTGACAGCTGACCCTGCTCAGGTTTCTAATGAAGTATAGAAAAGATGGTCAGCGCATTTAAATGCCCAGTGTGAACATCTCGAAAATTGCTGTTATTCATGTTCATATTCCATTTGATCCGTGCGAGAGATTTAGTTTTCGTTTTTGTTTAACCCTTAGTTAGGCTTGCTTAGGGCTCAGTCAATTGGAGCATGGTTAATATTTAAAGTAATGAAATGGCCACGATGTTATTTGTCATGCATTGTTTTTTATTATGGCATAGCTTTTAGTTTTAATTGACATGGCATTCCTATGAACCTATGCATCAAATAAATCTAATTCTTGGAAGCAAGGAATCCGGGATTCATGATTCATTTTGCATTTGGGTATGGAAGCATATGCAAAGACTGGAAACGAGTTTGCAGGTAAGAACATGAATACAAAATAATAAAATATTTAAATTAAATATTTGTTAGCTTTTTATACATTTTATTTCTATTAAATATTTTTTTAAATTTAAATTGAATTAAAAAATTTCACAGAGAATCTTACATGCTTCTGTTTGTGATTTGGCTTCAGAAACTCACCATTCAAAAATTTTCATAGGATTCACAAATCCCTAGAGCATAGCCATGAACCGTGTAGTTAGCTGGAAAGCATGTGCAACAAAAATTAATTGTCAAAGACTATGGCTTTAGAAAAGAAATAGCAATAGGGGTTTGCATGTGTACCGCTTGGCCAGTCAAATAGTCATAGTTAGCCATACCGACCAAAAACCATAACATGTCACGGACCCTAAATCCACACAAAACGGGGACATATAAGTATTGAAGGCATTTTTATTAGAAGTAGATATTCTATTTTATGTGTATTACCATAGATATGAAATTTCCTATGTTTTGCCATTCCTATGAAATAGAGCTTGATAAAAATTTTCAATATCTTTGAGAGAAAAGGGATAGTTTCTTCTTCTCTTGCTTTAAAATAAATTCTAAAAACATATGGGATCTTTCTTTATCATTTCTAATAAACTAGTTTGTCTTTATTTGACAAATTCCCTATTTTTAGTCTAAATCAGATTTTTATATTAATTGATAATCTCTGTTGACTTCTGAGTCTTCAATAAAATTCTAGTTGTCTCTGTTCTTCATTAAGCGATTTTTAATTGTTTTTATTTTATCCTTTGAAAATATTGAGGATAGTTGTAATTAGAGCTTTTGTAAAGCTCGTACTTGGATTCATAATCTTCTTAATTTCACTTTGAAAATCCTTCTTTATTTTTGTTGTTATTTTAAAGTGCTTTTATCTCTAGAATATCTAATACTTTTTGTATCCACTAATAATATGAATTACAAAGGGTGATGATAAGATCTAATTATTTGTCATATGTTTTAAAACAGCAACATTCTCTAATCTAGAAAGAAGAAAATCAATATTGCAATTGCTTTATGGTCCTACAAAAGTAATGCCACTTGATTTTAGGTATTTATTAACATCATTTAAAACCAATAGATATAGTCCTTATCCCCAATCTAACAAATGTTTTCTCCTAATTAAATTGATAATATTTGATGAGCGGCAAGTAGTCCATGGACTTTAGCTCCTAAATGCTCAATAGGCAAGGTAGTGACTTATAGGCATGATCATTATCTTCCTAGCTTCGCTTATGGGAGTGCAACTATATGGTTAAGTGTAACCCAAGGTATATGATTTTTCTTGATTTTATATTATATTTTATTTATTCTAAGTGTGAAACAACAATAATTAATTACAAGTTAACTAATTAACTATCTAATATCTTAATCTAATTATTATAACATTAGCATCCAGGCCCACCTTCCATACAGATCCTAAACTTGTTAGGAATGCTATTGGGTTATCAAGTGTTAGGCTACTGGATGAACCAAGCATAACACCACTGGGATTACCAAGCATTAATGATATGTTCAAGGTAGTCATAGTTATGTGTGATTATTAAGTGTATTAATTAAGGACATGATTGTAAAATGTGTAAACAATAAACTACATGAACGGAAATATTAAACTATTCTTAAGTGTTGTAAGTAGTTCCAGGAATCTCGTCCTTATTGCCAATACATCCAAGTGTTTAGGTACATTAATGTTTGAATAAGGATTCATACAATCCTTAAAGTCCTAATTTGGCCACTCAGAAAATATTCTAATCCTAGTAGAAGAAAATTGCAAGAACTTGGCTACTCTATTGACTTAATGTGTAATAAATGTGGTGGGTATCTACATTGATATAGGCAGAGACAAACACTAAATCAATGGGGATGAATTGACAAGGATACGTTGATGGGCATTAATTCATGCTTATCGATGTAGTCCATTGAATGATTTATTATACCCCTATGCCTAACTAAAACCTCATCCTTGAGTGAATAAAAATAGGATCAAGCTTCTTACAAAATTGGAAAGATATGAAATCATGGACTAACTAACTCTAAGTGTTAGATTGTATGATATTACAAAAATTACAAAAATGGGTGTTTAAGAGAACAAAATTTAACACCCCTACAAAATTAAACAATTGGAATCCTCTAGTAGCTAAAGATGAAGAGGAGATTAGACAGTGCTAAGAGGTGGAGGCTCCTGGGATGCTAAAGGACATTCTACAACCTTAGGAACTTGTGGTGGTGGTGATTGAGGCTGAGGCAATGGATTTAGCTATTCTACTGTAGCTAGTAGTTCAGGTTGAAGATGAAAGGCATCTAGCAATGCCTTCATCTTCTCCTCCTTACTTCGAGGATCATATACAATCCACATAGCATCACGAATGTGGGTTGGTACGGGGACATTTCATGACCAAGGCATTACTAGGAATAGTTCCTTGACATTGATAAACTAGGCTATGAATTGTTTATGCTCAACATTGAATGTCTTGATGAGGCTATGCATCTCATGGTAGTCATTAATTCTTCTAGCTAGGTTCTTAGCAACCAATCGTTGGTCTGTAAACTAGCTCCTAAGAACTTCAAGCTCTACTTTAAATATTTCTAGCTTGTGCTTAATGTCATAGTGATGCTTGAACTTAGCCTCATAAAGGATGTACAAGCTAGCCACCTACTTTTCTAACTTTGACTATAGCCTCCCAAATATTTGTGTCATCAAAATTGCATAACAAAGATTGGCGAACTCCATGTACTCCATCATCTCCTCAATTTGCAACTCTTTTAGGCATATCTTTACATTGTTGTAGGCATTCAATCGATCAAAGATGGGTTACCATACATCACCTCTTTACTAGAGTTGCTAGAGGACCTCGTTCATCTTCACCTTGGCCAGCTGAATTTCCTCTTCATTTACCTCTTTGAGAAGTCCAACATAGTGCCTATAATGATTCTTAACTTGTTCAAAATTGATGGCCTCATTCTTCTAGGCAAATACCTCAATGGTTTTTTTTGATGAAGTGCACAAACATTCTCCATTGAGAGATTGCGATTCTTTGTTGTAAACATCCTTAGAGCCATGTTCACCTTGGCAAGCTACTTCTGCTACTATCTCATAAACTTGACCATTTGATCCTTTTCTTCCTTGACATTTTCTAGGTAGTGAATGTCTTTGGTTAGAGTTAGATTTTCCTTGTGGACTTACGACAAATCTTTATCAATGTTGATGGCAAGAGTTTTCGATAAGAATGTGTCAAAGACCACCATCTCTTTTACATTCTCAGCCTCTTTCAATTTGTTCTAAAGCTACAAGAAAGCTTCATCCCTTGTAATGGATTGGATGAGAATGATGATGTCAGCGAAGAAAGTTCTCAATTTTGCAACTTTGACAACCAACAATCGATTTTTGATTGTGGTTACCACGAGTTGGGCATTTGTAATGAGGAGCTTGTGCTTGTTCTCTAGCAACTTTGACTAGGTAGTAGTGATTTTTTCTGAAATATTGAAGATCTTCAAAAGAAATTGCATGGTTCCCACCAGTCAGTCCAACACTTCCTCATGTTGGGTTGCACTTAGCCTCATGCTTCTTGCTCCTATGGATACTATAATGTCTTGTGAAGTTATCCAATTTTTAGAAAATGATATCATATCTAGATATGGATATCCTTATGCTATAATAGTTGTTAACATACCTATGTTTATATCCATTGAATTTATCAATTGGGCTAGGAAACATAATATTATTATTAAAGCTATAATGGAGTATTATTTCCAAGGTAATAGTTTTGCAAAATCATCTAATAAATTAATAATGAGATGTTAACCTAGTGATAAGACTCTTGATTTAAAAGCTCCAAATTATAGGTTCAATTATGGTGGATAATGTTAAGCTATAAAGTTCTAATTGGACTATACATCTTCATGTGTATCTTTAATACAATTGTTTTAGGGTTCCAACATTCCAAAATCATCTAATAAAATTATACTAGATGGAATTAAGAAAATATGATAACTTAGAATCCTTGCACATGACATGAATAATTAAAATAGGTAGTATGAGTTGATATAATTTGTTATAAAGTCAATTAAAACTATACTATATGATCTAGTGCACGGAAATAAATTAGATTTGCTCATAAATCTACAAATCCCAACATACCAGTTTTTTTAGATTATTTTCCAACTAATGAACATCTAGTTTCATGCACATATGACATTTTGGATTTAGAACTTAAAAGGACTAAATAAATTAAAAACATGTTTAATCATCAAAAAATTATCAAAAGGCAATGTCATAATAAATATGCAACAAAATTCTTTAAAGAAGATGATCTAGTTCTTAAAGGAGATATAGCATTTAATTAAATGGATCTTCAAAATAATAGTTCTCCTATGTGATAAGGTGCATATTAAGTCACAAATATCATTAGCCCTAAAGTTTACAAAGTTGTATATTTGCAAGAAAATGAACTATATATAAATTTTCCTACATTTTATTTAAAGCATTTCTAACTAAGTGCCCCTTACGGATACATCGTATATCCTTAGTTACATGTTTTCTTCTTATTTTTAACACATTTCATGTTTATATAGTTGCATTTTCATGGTCATTTCTATGCATGTTTAGTTTATCATTATTTTTATATCTCACATCATGATTATGTCTATTTGCACATTTCATATTGTTTTAATAATCATTATGATCATTTGAGTAGCTAGGCATTGGATCATTATAATACTATTTGAAGATGAAACAAGTATAGTATAATATTTTATTCATGTCATATCATGTTATTGCATAAACTCTTCTTTATGTGATATATTTAAATAATTCTAGGATTCTTTCAAACCTATTTTCAAAGATAATGATTGTACTAGTCATGTTGAAATATGGAGAATAAGATTCATGCTAACTTATCATGTTCTTATCATGGTCATGTAAATCAAAACATGTAAATTTTGGAGAATGGTTAGTCATAATTACTATATGATCTTAAAAAAATATCCTTACCCTTCTTATAAGCCCTAGCCCTCAAGTGTAATGATCCATGGTTGTCCTATAAGTAACAAGGCAAAGAAAGTTCCCCTCTACTTGAGATTCCTTAGTAGTGTAGGAACATCTCTTCCAAATCCTAATGTTAATCTTTATTGAAGTAGAAGTGAGATGGAGAAGTATGAAAGAATTTATCCATCAATAAAAGAAGGCATTTGTTTATGAAAGAAATATTTCATTTGTAAAAGAAGTCTTCTATTAATGAAAGAATTCTTTCATGTATGGAAAAAGTCTTTTGTAATTCCAAACATGTCATTCAAGCACCAAAGATGGCTTTCACGTAAGCTACTAAAACTCAAAAGGATGTCTTATAAATTTCAAAGATATCTTTCGTGGCCTAAAAATGTCTTTTACTTTTTTATTGTGTCTTTTCTTCAAGCATGAAAAATATAAAAAGATGTCTCTCAAATTCCAAATATGTCTTTTACATATGGAAAAGTTCTTAATATGGCATGTTTGAGATGGAAAATAGTCGAGAATGTTTAAAGTGAGAAAAGTTATAGTTATGTGTTAGCTTTGTTTGATGATAAATACAAGTCTTTTGCATATTATAAAAAAGAGATTTGGTGGTTAATTTTGTGTGTTCACCATTGTGTGGAATATTGGTTACTACACATTATTCCATGCTAGCATTATGTTAGAGAAAAGAGATCCAAGTTGATTGATCCTTTCATTGAGATTAATCTTATGTGATTGAAGAGAATGCTGCTCTAGAATATCATTTAGTGCATGAGTGTTTTGGTGTCTTGTTTTATGAGTTTTTGGATCCATTATATTTGTAATATTCTTTTACTTTCAATAGAATATAGCAAGTTTTTTTTAACTTGCAGCAATTATTTGTCTTACATATGTTCTAATTTCAATATGATTTGAAGGATTAAAGCAAATTGGATTGACCTGCTCTAGGATTGGTATCAAAGCTTGGTCTTGATGACTATTTGGGATCAGACCTCCAATGTTGGGCCTCTGGTGTCATGAACTTGGGGGATCATGGAAAATGAAGGTGTTCCTCAAAATAGGATTTAGATTCTTGTTGATCTTTTAGAAACACCAAGGCCTATATACCTCCAAATAAAATCAGTGGTTATGAAATGAACTAAATGTGAGTATGTGCTTGCTGTTGTAAATGTTGAAATGCCTTGAGTTCATGTAAGAAATTATAATTGGCTATCATAAAAGAAAATTGGCTAGCTTTGTAAAATACTATGAGTTATTTGAGATTTCCATTTTGTCAAATCACTTGGTTTATATAGTCCCTATAGTATGCTACTTGAAACACATAAAATTTCATAAAAATGATTAAGCACAATTCTGCCAATCTACTCCTAGTTTTTCCCAAAGAGAAAATTTAATAAGCAAACTAGAAATAGATTGAGATTCATGGGAGTTTTATAAAGAGAAATGAATGGAAAGTAGGTTTGTGTAAATCTTAAACATTTAGGCAATATAAATTGAACATGATGAAACATTTTTCAATAAAACTATTCCAATTTAATCTAAGTATTATAAATTATCCGAGCCATCTGAGATCATTAGGAAAATTTGTAAAAGACACTCTTATTCACTACCAAAATGCTTTGTAAACCATAAGTACAAGCCTATTCTTCTCTAGCCAAAAATTTTCAAGATTTCAAACACTATAACTAATAGAAAAATTCGACAATTTTTTAAATTAGAATTATAAGGCAGTAAACTTTAGAAAAATGAAGCTATTTTAAAGAAGCCAAAGTATGAAAGTCTCTAGATCCTCTAAACTCAAATAGGTAAATTCTATAAGAAATTACTATTAAATTGCTTAATATGCTTTACTCTAATAAAAGCTCTTATTTGGAAAAGCTTAATAGGAGTCTAATATTGTGTAAAATGGAGCTTTAAGAACAATCTAGAAAATCTAAAAATTAAATGACAAGCACATTACTATCTATACCATTAGTTAAGCAACTAAAAAAATGGAAAGTAAGGCACTCACAAGACTAACACCAAGTAGCTAAATTGATATCTTTAGCAATCCATGCTTTTAGAATCTTCAATGTTACTTCTACCAATTCCCCACTTCTCCCCCACACCCCGCTTCCCACGCCCNTAGTAGCTTCATGGTAGTTACATTCATCATTGAAGGTTTAAGGTAAATATTAAATATCTAGGGAATTTATTCATAACTACCTTAAGAAATAACTTCTATAAGGAATTATGATAAAATCAAGCAATATTTGGCAAGTGTCTTCTTAGCAATTACAACCTTACAAATATCAAGAAGATCTATTTATAACTTCCATGGAAGGTTATAACTTTCATTGAAAATTTTTAATTCCCAAAGAAATTAAAGTTATATTTATCAAATGATTATAAATTTTGCTCTTTTCAAATTGTAAACCTCTCTTTTTAAAATTACTAGTTGTAATTTGAATCAATCATAAATTTTTTTTGTGATGATTTTTTAAAAATAAAATAGTTATTAAGGCCATGTGACCTTAATATACATGGTTTCATATTTGGTATGCTTCATGTCGATGTTTGAGCTTCGTGGCTATCAAACCTGCTACCATGCCACATCTATCATGTGTGGTTCTTGTGTGTCTTGTATCCCCTACTAGCATGGTTTTGTAGGCATGGCACTCCCACTAGCATTGTCCTTGGTCTTTACATTAATTATTCTTCATGATGTTGCTCCAAAATGATCACCTCCATTGTGAACAAGAAATTTGTAGATTCAGACCCTGCTCTGGTTCTCATGACATCGACACCCCATTGCTACATAATGCTTTATGAGGTGAAACTCATGCACAAGTGGTTGGAGAGGAGCTTCCATTCAAATTTCCAATGTTGCTATGAAGAAATTTTCAATGAAAAATATCCTTTACTTAGGTTTCTTCAACATGTGTTTTTTTTTTGGAAATATATGATAGTGATGAATTTAGGGATTTTTTTGATTTTGAATATGCATCTAGATTTTTTGTGCCTATACATTTGGCATGCTTGTTTTTCCTCTAGAACATCGATTTTGTATAGATCTTGTTATGAATTGCAAGGCTTGTGTTCTTTTGCAAGTTTTTGAAATGTTATTTTGTTGTTTCACTTCATATTACCATGCTTTTTTCTATGGCAAGGGTTTCTCTTTCGGATTAAAGATGAAGTTTTTTTAAGCCATGTTTGTTGAATTTTTCAAATATCATTTAACAAGAATATTGTTAATTTTTTTTACTTTGTGTTAAAATTATGTTCTTGTTATACCAAAATTTATCAAATGCTATTGAGCCTTTGAACTAGATATTTTCCTCTTATTTTTTTTAGAATTCATAACTCTACAACTTAATTTTCTGCCACCATTTGGAAGCCATCATAAATTGAATATGACATTATAAATTGTAATGACCATAGCATAACAATGGATCTTTACGTAATGCAATTACTAGTTAGTTTTCCTAAGAAGTTCTTGCATAGTTTCAAGGAAAATGGATGCACAAATTTATTCGCTTTATTTTTTATCATTCTTTGAAACATCCAATTTACCACTAAAATTGAAATTGATAAGCTGATAAAATGTAAGAACTAACGGTGATATGATTGTAATACACTATCTTGCAATTCCAAAATAATTTCCAAAATTTCACCTCCACCATTATATATATATTTACATGGAAAAATTCACAAATTCTTCATCCTTATGCTAGAAACACCTCTCTTAGCTTTCATTAATTCCATGCCTTTGAAATTATAAACACAAACTCAAAATGTGCACACCTCCAATATAAAGCTCACTTTTCAATTTTTTTCCTTTAACATATTTCTTCATCATGCTCACTATTGCCCTTTCAAATAAATAATTTAACTTTTATCTTCCAATGACCATTAAAAAGCTAAATTTGGCAATTTAGTTCTCAACATTATCTCATAAAATCCACTCCATCAAAATTGTGTAAATGTGACAACACTTGGAATTTGTTTTTGTTAGAAATTAGTTGTGGAGATTTTGCATTGTTTTAGATGACCTCTAAGATGACAAATGCTCAAGCCCCAAACTAAGATATGAAGAGCATGAGATTTTCCTTTCAACTAACGGTGGAATGACTGGATGGAATTAGTGCTAAAGTGAATAGAACTAAAGGTCCTAGCTATATTCAAACTCATGCTGATGATGAGCATGACCATTTAAACGAAGATGAAGAAGTTTCGCATTCTAGTGGAGAGAGAGTAGATGATAAGGAATAAAATTCTAGCTATTGGAGTTTTAGAATCCACCATCCTAGGATATTAGGATAAAGGAATTCAAGTCCTCATATAAAAACTCCAAGAGCTCCATCACTAACATCTTCTTCTTCTCATGGTAAGCTTGACAATGTATATGAAGCAATGCTTTCTAAAGCATTCATGAATGCTATAAAAAATTCCATATGTGATTTTTAAGACTTTCAATGGTGTAGATGATACCAATTATTTTACAAGTTGGTTGTAGATCCTTGATAAACATTACACATTTGAGAAGGTACCACATTGTCTAAGGATATCCATTGTTAAATCTAGATTAGAAGGTATGGCTTCTACTTGATGGAAAAGAAGTCCTAAAGTTATGTGAGGAAAAATGGTCAATCTATTAATGATTGGTCCTTAATGAAGTATAGGATGAAATATTACTTTGAACAATCTTGATTGAGACAAGTGATAATCATGGAACTAAAATTCCTTAGAAAAGAAGACAAAAGATGTCGAGGAATTTGATATTAAATTTTGAGGTCTATTTCATCAAGCTATGATAAATTGGAAGGAATATTGGAAGATTCTTAGAACTAGTCGTTGAAATATTGCAGGGGCATTGCACAAGCCAAACAACATCTATTTGTATGCAAACATTCCCCAAGGACTAGTGAACGTAGTCTTGGCTTGGTCTTCTAGGGCTATTTGTATTTGATTATATTTGTTGTATCCATCCAAAAAATTGTAGTAGTGATGCCCTGTGATGGTGTCTAAGACTTGGTCAACAAATGGTAATGGAAAGTGATCTTTGAATGTTACCATATTTAGTAGCCCGAAATCTATGCACACCCTCCATTTTCCTTCCTTTTTAGGCACAATAACTAAGGGTCTAACCCATTCACTATCAACAATGGGGTATATGAACCCAGCCTTGAGAAGCTGTTCGATTTCTTCCTTAATTACTTGCTTTAGCTTAGGGTTCAATTGTCTCTGTGGTTGTCTTTGAGGCTTCATGGAGGGGTCGATGTAAATTCTATGTTGGCATATTACTGGATCTATTCTAGTTAATTCGGGATATGACCAAGTGAAGGCTTCTGACCATTTATTTATTACCTTCCGTAGTTCTTCTTTCTATTGAGGAGCAAGCTTAGCATTGCTAATTACTGATTTTTTGTTTCTAAAGGACATGTATTCCATATTGGTGGGTAATGGTTTTAGCTCAAGGGGCTCTTACTTAAATTTCTCAAGGATTTCCAACTTCTCCCAGTTGACATTTTCAAGGTTAAGACTTGAAAGTTGGCAGTGGACTTGCTCTAATGCTTCTATGCTATCGATGTAAACGCAAGTCAAACCCTCAATTGGTTCCATGCATATGAGTGAACTACTTTCTTAATCAGGTATCAGTCACTAGGTGCCTTCCTATTGTGTGGCTATTGCATATAGTCATCTTTGTATGTTGATCACTTATGCACACTAATCGCATGTAGGAAATGTTAAAATTTGCATAAACCATGACCTCTACATGCAATTACACCCTGTCTCACTATATGCGATGCATGGAACTTTCTTCTTATTGATCTTTCCAAATGTATTTTCCTTTGATATTTCTAGGAAAAGATCATGAATTCTTAGGTATGCATCGATGGTGCTTAGCCATTCTCTTCCCATTATGATTGGGAAGTTCCCCTTACCGTTGTTCACCTAAATCACTAAGAAATTAGTTGGGTACGACCACCCAAAAATAGTGGTAACAATGTCCTCCACTAGTCCCAATGGGACAGTGATGGACTGGTCAACTAACTCTAGATGAATGTTTCTCTTTTTCAATTAAGGCAAGTTACAAGCCTTGTACATTTCTTGAGAAATCAAGTTGACACCAGAACCTAAATTGAAAAGAGCCTTGCATGGTTCATTTCTAGTGATTTGTAGGTATATCATAGGACTCCCAAGATTAGAGAATTTTGTGGGAAGGTGGCCAACTTTGATCCAATCAGTGATGACATGTGTTAGCATGATCGTATGCATTGAGTGCAATGATTGGGTTGAAAGGGTCTCAAAAATTTTGATTGATACTATGGTGTCTAAGGAATTAGCCGCTTGTGATTGCAAGGGCTTGGTTGTACTATTGGTTGTAAAGAAAATCCATCTAAATTTTCACATAGTTGTAGGCCCTTCAATTGTTAATAAATTGTTAATTTGTTAGATCTATAATATGCACATGAGTTAGGAGAGAAAACTCCAGAGCTTGCCAAAAAATATAGCCATTATTTACTTATTAATTTTCTAAGAAAATTATAATAATTATTTGTAAGCATTTTCAATTCCTTGACAGACTTATCTAACGGAATTTTTCAACACTTAAAAATAATATTCATAATGGTAGAATTTTCTAATGGTCAAAATTTTATTTGAAAATTACATCCTACATAATATTGATGACATTATTGACAGAATAATAAAGATATGTACAATTCATGAAACAAATGATTTAAAAAATGAAAAATTTCATAAATAATGAAAAAACATATTATGAAAGAATTTGAAAGAGTTTGAATTAATGAAAAATTGATAAAAATTTAAAAAAATGACAAAAAATCATAAACCAAAAAAGTTAATATGCACTTACCAATTCCTTATTTTAGATAAGGTACCTCACTTAGAACTAAACTCATGGGTAAGTGTTCAAAAATCAATTGCATATTTCTAAGATCATACACTACAAGTTTTCTGTTTATCATCTTTACTAATTTATGTTTTTGTTTGTTATCCCATGCAACATTGATGATAATTAGATTTTGATCATTTGGAGATACATACCTTATTGAACCAAATTGTATTTCAATTTTAAAGGATTTAGAATTTTTTTATTTGTTATTTTAGGTTTTGAGTTTCTATGTTTGCTACTTCTTTTTGATGTACAATTAGGTTGGAAGATGTTCTTTTGTAGGTTCTCTATTTTGATCATTTTCTTGGGATAGGAGTTAATAAGTGAGTTGGATCTATCCATGCATGTTTTGGATATTTTTATGATCTCATTTCTTGACCATTTTGATTCTTTTCATTTGGTAACTATTGTGCCTTTCTTTCACACACATTCTTTTTTGAAGTTTTTTGTGGGAAATATAAGGATTATTTTGATGTTCTAAACTTTTGTCTTTTAACTACAATCCTCATCATTGTAAATAATTCATAGAATTCTTTGTATTTGCATGGCTCCATGCTCATTTTTCATGGAATTTTCCAAATATAAATATCTTATTCTTAGCTTAGCATCAATTGTGCTAATCCATGCTCTCCCCATAAGGATAAGAAAGTCTCCCTTATCATTCTTCACATTTATTATAAGGAAATTTGTTGAATAAGGTCATCCATTAATAGTGCTCATTACATTGTCTACCTATCCCAAAGAAATGGTGACTAATTAATCTACAAGGTCTGGACTTATGTTATACTTCTTTAATGATAGTAGGCTTTATGCCTTCTACATTTTTGAGAGATGAAATTGAATCCAAAAACTAGATCTAGTAGATCTTTACATAGTAAATTTCTAACAATTTGCAAATAAATCAAAGGACTTTCAAAATCTATTCTTATCATCAAAAAACTCTCTACTATTATCTAGTCTAATACTATATGAGTTCACATGGTAGTCCTAATGTTCACACTTTAGTTCAAAAGAATTATGAATTTGTTTAAATGACTTGGAGATATTGAAATTGAAATGGAGTCATGTCAAAAATATCTTGCTTTTGTTGGGATGGGCTTGTAGATCTACTAGTTCTCTTTGCAATTGCAGGATTTATCTTAAAGAAATGATACTTTCTAGATTTTCATTTAGTATTACTGGTATTATTATCCATGTGTATGTTTACAAATCTAGTTGCACTTTTTGTTGGGGCTATATTGGTAGTTCGACTTACATTGATGGTGGAAAAAATGAAGGAAGTTAAGTAGGAGGTTGTTGAGGATCTTGCATGGTTGATGAGAAATATAAGATGATGACTTAGCGTATGGAATTATGGGTTGATGATATTTAGCAATATAGTAGTGGGAATAAATATGGGCAAATGTATTCCTAGAAAAAACAGGCTACTAGATGTAGTTTTCTATAGCATTACTTTATCTTGGTGGTAGCATCCCTCATGACTATGGGTTATATCATTTTTGGTGGTATTGTTAATGAGTTTGAGGATGAGCCTTATTAGGATATACTATGGTTGTTGTAAATAGGGTTATATGTAGTTATCTTGCAAGAGCATTTTTCTTAATCATCTTTAAATTTAATGCATATACCCTTAATTCCTATAAGTGAGTCATGATAGGAAAACACCCTTTAGGATATTTGTATTTGCATAAGTCACACCCATATTTAATTTTCAGACTAGAATCAGTAACCTCTTATACAACAGTAGCTTTTTCTTTATACTTGTATATGTCATGTCATTTTTCTCTTCTATTTCTTTTTTTTCTTTCCTTTAGTTAGATATTTCTCTATCCTTTCTTCTAATATATTTAGTGTTGATTTAAAATTCTTATTTATGAAATCTTGTATCTTTTTAACCTTTCCTATAATGTCAGATATAGACTTTTAAATTGGTAAGGTATTTCTTCTAATCACCTCTTTCATAGATTGTTTCTCTTATGTCTCATAGACTTGAACATCACTTTTTCAAAGAGATGAATCCATATTATATTCTTACATAAATTCTCTCTTTCTTAGTAATGAAACACATTTTCTAGTAGTTGCAACATTGGGTATCCAGCGTTAGGGCTGTGACATCAGGTACATGACATCATGGTCTTGTTGTGATATCAGGTATCCAACGTCAAGGTATATATGTTGGCCTATAAATATAGCACCTGGGCTCTCAATTTGAATTAGTTTTTCATAAGTTTTTGGTCATTTTTTACTCAAAGTAGTGAAGCTCTTATAGTTTATTTTCTCCAAAGTGAGAATATTTTCTGAGTGCCCATAGAAGGAGTCTAAGTGTGTACAGTTCTTTGTTTGAGCACTGATGTACCTGAGCGTAGCAGTGTGATGAGAATAACAATGAACTACTTTGACAATCCTTGAAGCATTGAGAATAGACTAATATTTATTTTAATGCACTTTAGTTTTATTCTCTTTACTTTAATGCATTTAAATTGAGAAAATTATTTCTAGAAATTAATGAACACAAGCATGACCACTTCAAACATACATATAGTACTTGGTAACCTAGAAATGCTTAATGTTTGGTAGCCTAGCAGTGCTATATGTGTTTAGGATGTGTCCAGGAAAGTGGGATGGTTACTTGTGTTAGGCTAGCTAGTTAGTAGATGAATTTTATCTTAAATTACTCCACCTTTCATTCTTGTTGTAGGTTATCAAAATTATAAAACATAAAATAAGAAAAATCATGTACCTTAGCTACACTTAAACCATACCATTAAACCTCACAAGTGTAGTTGGGAAGACAATGAATGTTCTTAACACCCATTTCACTTCCTCGAAGAATTAGTGTACTAGAAAACTATAGTTCCGTAGAATTCAACCAAATCATGTGTAAATGCCTTAGTGATTCATATGGTTGGCTGTATGGGTACCTCACTGCTCATGATTGGCATCATTGCCAGGGACATTTTTGTTGTTTCATGAACTATCTAGAATTCAGTGAAAATTATTTAAGTCATTGGAATGAACCTTAGAGTCAGATCACATCTTAAGATTACTACAACAAAATTTCAAAGCACACTGCAATTTTTATTTTTCTAACATAAAGTGTCTTCTTCACATAGGATTAATTCTCAACCCATGTCTAATGGAGCTCATTCACTAATGCCCCAACAATATTGAATGGTATATGCTCATCTTGATGAGTATATACCCAATTTCACCTTCATCCTACATCAAGATGAATAGCTACAGTGGCATGACATAGAGGGAAACATTGTGTTGCCACCTGATTGATCTATTTCTGTAATGATTTACCAAGCACTTATCCATCTTGGTTCTCAAGAATATCATGATGAGTATGTTGTGCAAGACAATGATGCCAAGGATTACCATCCCATAGAGGCACAACATCTCTAGGATTGCCAATTAGAGCAATGTTATGAATCTTTGAAGTGATGGTGGGGAACCCTTCTCTTGGGGTTTTCCATTTAGTCATATTGCACTTTTTGACTTCAGTGATGGTGGTCAAAACCAGAACTTGTAGTGCACAATTCACAATCCTAGTTCTGGTAAAAATGGATCTAATGACAAAGAAGGATCCAAAAAGGAAAGTAAAGGCAAGGATGTGGACAACAAACAAGATCATGATCATGATCATGATCATTGAAGAGGTGGTAGTAGGCATCATGATGATGGTCATTCTCCTTCCTCTTTTCCTTCATCATCATCATCTTCTTCTTCTTGCTCTGATCATGATTGTAGAAGGTGAGACCATGATGGAGGTGACCAAAACAACCGACGAGAACAAAATAACTAAAATGACCAAAATGACCATCAGAAAAGGCAAGAATAAGGGCGTAGACATTCAAGCAAAGCACATCACCGTGAATGAAGGGGTAGCAAAGGGTATTGTAGGCACCATGATCAAGGCCTCAATGAACCTTTGCTTGCTACCTAAAATATGTTGAATATCATAAAGGTAGTATGTATTCCAACAAGGCATGTGAAGGATAGTTAGATTAAAAGGCTAAACATGAATAATATTCCTTTGTTTGAAGGGGGATATAACTCTAATCTGCAGAACCATTTCCAGATGCATGTTCCTTGTGAAACATAGAGAATGAATGGAGAAAACTTAAGTTATTCCCATGGACACTCATCAAAGAAGCGAAGAACTAGTACTGATTCTTAAAGTTAGAATCTATCAAATGATGGAGTACTATGCTTGAATTATTTAATGAAAAATATCAAATGTACCCTAGAGTGTCCAACTTGAGAAGGCAGATCATGAACCCTTTGATTCTACCATTGCTTGATACTATTCCTTACTGCACAAATGTCTTGGCCATGGTTACTCTCAACTAGATCAACTTTGCCACATTATAGATGGGCTCTGATTAGAAATGTGAAGAACCCTTGGTGTTTATGCCCAAGGACAACTATCAAACTTAAGTGTTCATTAGATACAAAGATTAATTGAGTAGGTAGCTAAAGAGGAGCATCAATTAAGAAAAAGAAAGAGTGTAGAAGAGTATAACCATGATCCTTCCATCAACAAGAGGGAGGTTCAATTTTGTGATAGTGAGGAAAAATCTGCATATGATGAGGTGGCGAATAGGAAAATCTTGCCACTATTTCAATGTGAACTTATGGCCAAGGTTGATTAGTTATGGGACTCTCTGAATAGAAAATTTCAAGCTATCTTAAAAATTGCTCAAGAGTCTAAGGAACAAAGTATTGATCATGAACGTAGGAGGCATAAAGAAGCTAAAGGTGCCTATCACAAAGGCAAGGTCAAGATTGCTACGATAAAAGTGGTTTCAAAAAGTAAAGTAAATGATGATGGTGGGTGTGACATTTGCCAATATATAGATCCTAAGGGATTTTGCCCAATTGTGTCACACATATAGGAGTCTAGAGTGTATCCTTTAAATCCATGACTAACAAAAAGGTAAACATCCAGAAGATTACCTTATCCTTAAGGTAATTTTAGGTAGTTCCACTAGCAAAAAAGGTATTATCCAAGTGGAGCTCCACTATAATCATATGAGCAATATCAGCAACGGTAGCAAACACAATCATGGGTGCTTGCATCACCAAGGAAACAATACATTTACTAGCAGCCCAATCCATATGGTTACTACATTTGGCAACCACTATCTCCATGTGACTCCTCCATTCATGCTTATCCTTTTCAATGTTACTACCACCATTCTAATTATTATTAAACTCATTCTTAATACAAAATAAGGGATACCAACTCTTACCCTTATCCTTCTACTATCCTTACACATGTTCCTCCTCCACCTATGCATGGTGAAGTACCAGCTCAACCATAACAACACAATGCTACCAAGGCCATTAACTTACAACTAATTAATCAACTGAGTGGTTTGGATACTCGATCAAAGAAAAGATCTTTCTTTCAATCGTGTAATCCACCTAAGCCCTGACATACACCCATGGATGACAACCCTGCTCCTGCATCTTCCTCTATATCCAATACCTTCAAGTCCTCTTCAAACCAAATGCCACATAGGATCCATAGTATTATGCTTACTCATGTCATATTTGATTGGATTCATGCTTGAAACCTTCCCAAGAAGTTATAAGTCCTCTAATTTATTTGCAGATCATTGGGAATGAACCATGCAAAGCTCTTCTCAACTCTGATTTTAGTGTTAACCTGATCTCCCATGAGATGTATATTGCATGGAACCTACCTCCTTTAAAGAAGAGAAATATCAAATTAAAATCTATAGACCAGTTCATTACTATTTCATTGGAACTAGTAGAAGATATTGTACCACTATCTATGGGTGGTCTTTTCCTATTGATTTCCTAGTGATCAAGGTAGAGAACTAAAAAGGGGGCTTTCCAATCATCATGGGAAGGGCATGGCTTAGCACCATTGATGTCAAAATGGGTATCAGAGATCTTTCCCTAAAAATATCCAAATAAAATGCATTTGGAAAGATCAAGAAGAAAAGAGTTCCATGCATCAAGTACAGTGATACAAGGTGCAATTGTGTGCAAAAAAATTAGGCTGTAAAGCAAGTATCTATTTCCATATGCATGTAGTATGCACTATAAGTAGAAATTCAAAGGTGTCTGTACAAAATAGCCATAAAACAAGAGGGCACCCAGTGGCTGGCCATTGATTCTAAGAGCAACACACTTTACATCTAACTAACTAAGAGCTTAACATGTGCATATGTCACAGGCATGAATGAACTAAAGCAAATTCATCACCAACTCTTTGATGATGCAAATGATGATACTTGTTGGGGAGAGTTGGAAATTCCTAAAAGTTTCAAGCGAGAGCCCCTTGAACTAAAGATGCTACCAGTTGGAATGAAATATGTGTTTTTTAAAAATGGAAATTGGATCATAATTAATGCAAATCTTGCTCCAGAGGAGAAAAAGATGTTGTTGAAGGTAGTTGGAAAATTGTCAGCAACTTTTGCTTGGTCATATCCTAAATTCATAGGGATTGATCCTAGGATACCGCAGCATCACATCTGCACTGATCCAACCATGAAGCCGAAAAGAAAACCATAGAGGTAGTTGAACTCCAAACTGAAGCATATTTTCAAAGAGGAAATTGAACAACTCCTCAAGGTAGAGTTCATTTATCCCATTGCGGATAGTAAGTCGGTTAGTCCACTCATAATTATGCCAAATAAAGGTGGCAAGTGGCTAGTCTACATTGATTTTTGGCTACTGAATATGGAAATATTCAAAGATCATTTTCCATTGCCATTTGTTGACTAGGTGCTAGACACAATATCTAGGCATTGCTACTATAGTTTTCTAGATAGTTATAGTGACTATAACCAAATTAAAATTACACTAAAGAACCAAGCTAAAACAACATTCATGAGTTCTTGGGAGAATTTTGCATATCACAAGATGCTATTTAGTCTATGCAATGCTTCTGCCACATTTTGATTCCTCATTCTAAGCATTTTTCAATAGTAGATTGGTAGTGGTATCGAAGTCTTCATGGATGACTTCTCCACCTATGGAGCTACATTTAAGAAAGCCTTGGACTACCTTGAGCAAGTACTAAAATGATGTGTTGAGACAAACCTAAGGTTCAACCCATAAAAAATTCATCAAATGGTCCAAGAAGGCATTATATTGGGGCACAAAATATCACAAGCAAGAATTGAGGTAGACCTTCAGAAAATAAGGATCATCCAAGGAATAACCCAAGAACCAGAAACTATCAAATATCTTCAATCATTCCTTGGGCATACTGGCTATTAGCGGTGATTCATAGAGAATTTCTCTAAGATTGCAAAGCTGTTGGTGGAACTAACAAAGAGAGATGCTCCCTCTGTCTAGATCATGGAATGTGAAAAAGCATTCGAATAGCTAAAAGAAAAACTTGTAGAAACTCCAATCCTACAAGAACTAATTGGTCTAGACCATTTCATGTTATGATTGATGTATGAAATTATGCCTTAGGAGTCATGCTTATGTAGTTAGATGAAAAGAAACATCCATATTACATCCACTACAGTAGTGAAAGCATTGTGGGTACACAGCTAAAGTACATCACTACAGAGATATAATTGATGGAAGTGGTGTTTACTCTAGAGAAGTTCAGACATTATGTGCTTGGATACAAGGTGTTTGTGCACACAAATCAAAATGGCATCTACTTCTTGATGAACAAGCAAATAGTGAGCCCCCCTGTCATATGGTGGCTAGTGATCTTGTAGGAATTCAATCTTATGATGGTAGATCGAAAGCACACTGAGAATGTGATCGTTGATCACTAGTGATGGGACAACAAAGAGGAAGAAAGCCCACTATCTAATATCTTTCTTGATTAACTCCTCTTTACTAGGGCTATAACTGAACAATTTCCCAATAAGCCTAAATGATATGATGGCATTCTCACCTATCTTCTCATCTAAGAGATTCCACAAGGTTTGGATCATCAAAAGAAACAACAATTTCTTCACTAGGTAAAACACTTCATAGAGATCAATGAACACCTCTATAAGATGTGTGCCAATGGCCTAGTTTATTGGTGTGCCCCTGATGTCAATTAACTACACATTCTCTAGGATGCTCATGAAGGTCCTCGTGGAGGATACTATGCTAGGAGATGCATGACCATTAAAATCTTGATGGCAAGGTACTATTGGACAACAATCTCTAGGGATGCTCACCATTATGTCCACTCTTGTGAATGATGCTAATGAGATGGTGAAATGACTACATGAATAGAGGAACCTCAACAATGGATTCAACCACTAGAATCCTTCAAAATCTAGGGCATTAACTTAAAGGGTCCCATCACACCTATGTTAAATGGAAAGGCATACATCATAGACACTATTGACTATTGTATGGAATGGGTAGAAGTAGTAGCTGTCATTAACTATACATCTTCTATATTACTTATTTTGTACAACAAAATGTTGTAAATAGGTTTGGTGTACCACATGCATTAATTTATAATAATGGAACTCACTTTATAGGCACTACTTTTCAAAAGCTCATGCAATGCTTATGGGTTGAACATAAACTCACAACACCTTACTATCCCCAAGCTAATGGTCAAGGTTAGGTTACCAATAGGAAAATCATAAGGATTCTAATAAGAACTATTAGTAACTATAGGGAAATACTAGAGCATAAAACTCAACAATGCTTGTTGGGCCTACCACTCAACATGGAAACTTTCTATAGGCTACTCATCCTATGAGCTTGTGTATGAAAAATTACCAACACTTCCTATTCGATCCAAGCTCTATACACTTTCAACTGCTTGTGACCATGACCTTGACTTAACTCTAGCCCAAGAAGAAAGGTTAATGAATCTCAATCTACTAGATGAAAATTGATTGGTAGCCCTATTGACTATGAGTGAGGATCTTCACATGAGTTGAAGGAAAAGGAGATATTTGAGCTATAGTGTATGGAGAAGTATTCTAAGATTAATTATGAGATGAAGTAATATGGTAAGTGGATGAATGTGTAGATTTAGTAGGAGTAGATTGATTGGAGTTTATAGCATGAATATGATAGGAAGGTGAAGATGAAAATTTTGGATTAGATGATGTAGTAGTGTAGTCAAACTAGTGAATCACTTAAGACTTTTGAGGTTGTACTAATGACTATTTAGATTATTTATATTTAGAAAAATGATGAATTAAGGATCTTTATGTGGAGACTTATGAACTTTGTACTCAATCTTGAAAGTTGAAATTGTGCCTTTAGCTCCCAAGAGATTCTAAAATACTTCTAGTTGTTGGTTATCTGGATGCATAGTGGATGCATTTCTCTCTACCACTGGATGCATTTCTCTCTACCACTATATTATCCTTATCAATAATGTTTCAAACATCATCTTTTAGATTCCTATAGTTATTTGTGTCATGTTCAGCAATCTCATGATAGTAGCAATTCTTATACTACTTAGGCATATCAACATCACCTTCTTACCTTTGAAAAGGATTCATAGTTATCAGGTAAATGCAATAGAAGAATGCTCTTACTTGATGAGAGACCTACTTCTTCCTAAGGTGTTCATCCTTAAGAAGATTGTTGAGATGCAGAGAGTATATCATGGATATCTTGGTGTACTCATTTCTACTTCTTTGAGGTCTAAGTAGTTATGTAAAAGAGGAAGTAATTGAGGGAGCATTTTTTTATCCTTTAGAGAAAGATGAAACACCTACATAAGTTGGTGGTATCTTCTCTTATTTAGTAGCCTTATTAGCTTTGTTATGGACATGTATGAACTCTTGGTAATTGCATTGAATGGTTGCTTATTCAATGAGTTTATTAAATAGGAAACCATCATTCAGAGAATGAGCCTTAGGTTAAGACATTATTTTTTGAATGTAGCTAATAACTACTATTTCAAAGATGTCTTGGAACTGGCATTCCTCCAAATGATACAATAGTTTTGCTGATGTTGTTATCTATTAAGAAATGAATTTATTGATGGATTCATTTGATGCTTGTTTTATGCCAACCATATACATCACAGTAATACTTTGAGGTAAATTGAACTTGAAACATTCAATGAAACCTATAAGAAATTGCTCTATAGAGGTAATAGATTCATGTGCTAGGTACTTATACCATTCCAAAGCTCTTCCAAAAGTGACTTTGAGAAACATCTTAGCAAAATATTTGGGTAGGATGCCAAAACCATGCATTCATTCTTGAATGTAAGCACATAATTCATGGGGTCTTCCATGTTTCCATTGTACTTAGTGAAAGTAGGTAGAAAAATTTCCTTAAGAAAGATAGACAAAGGTATTGTAAAGCTAATAGGATCACTTCATATATTATCCAATGAAATAGAAGAATGTCCTTCCAAGCTAATCATATTTGTTGTTTTCTCTTCACTAATTTGAAGTTGAAGCATCATATCATTGAGTAATGCAAGTAGCTGTGGGTTTGTCCTGGGGAAGTTAATGATTCTAGGTCTATTGAAGCTAATAGAATCCACTTCATGATTTGAATGCTTAGCCACTCTCAATGTTATCAATTCTCCTCTACTACTACTCAAAATTTGCAATGTTGGTCACTATTTCAATTGAGAAATATGAAAGATTGGGGTTGCCAAAATGCTTCATGCATGGATTTGGGAATCCCAAGGGAGCAGAATTGACACCCAAGGCTCGCAAATCCCAAGTGGGGTAAAGGGGGTAGCAAGGCTACAATAGTTCTACATTGGAAGGCTCTATGAAGCTATGTTTCTGCTAGGTAGTGAGAGCTCCTAAATGCCCAAAATGATATATGCCCAAAAATGTCAAAGTCTAGAACCTTGAAATGATGTGGAGATAGGTTTTTGGCCATGAAATGGGCTGAAAATTTACTACAAATGGTTGACATATTGGGCTGCAAATGTTTGCGATGTCAAGGAGGGTAGGTGCCAAAAATCTAGGGGGCTTACCATATATGAAAAGTGTCATACCCCATGGCCATTCTATTTATTAAAAATAGTAATGTAGGTGTAGTGCACATTCCACTCTGGCTTTGCTCCTTCCATGATGGGTCTCCAACCTTCCATGCTAGCATTGTAGGGTTTTTGCTAGAGTTGATGCGATGTTAAGATATTTTTCATGTTAATTCTATGTTGAGGAGGAGCTATCAATGTTGGGAGGATGAAAGATCAATGCTGGGGGTGAAATTTAAGCCCTTCCTACTAAGTATTACCCTCCTTCTACATTGGGGGTTAGTGATATCCATTCTCCTACATTCATCCATGCTATTTTTAAGGCCTCTATTTTAGGAGTAGGTGACCCACACCCCTCCACATTTGGGGTAGGTGATATTTACCTCCTCTTAGTGTTTCTAGCATAGAAAAGTATGTGCCCCCCCTCCCTAATCAAAATGCCATTTTTGGCATCCCAAAAGGCATTTTGGATCCCCCCAATTTAAATATAAACATGAGATGACTCTTTTCACTTGGGAAATGAGGCTTTGACTAATTATGAGGCATTTTTCAGCCCCAAAAGTATGAAACATGTGAGATTATCCCTCATGGGTTACAACCTTCATATTTACAATGAAGTTTTGCCTCAAGTTTCATGGGATGGAGTTACAAACGTTACAAAATTCAAATTTGGTGGTGTTTCATTGGTTCCTCTTTGTTTGTGTTTGAAGGATTAACCTAAGAGGCATCAACAAAGAATAAAAAAAACCACTACAGGTCCACCATTGACATTCCCTCTCCGATCTTGATCTAGTCATGTTAAATCATGCCAAAGAGTGACTATGGTGATGGGATAAGGCTATGATTAATTGATGGTAATAAGGTTGTAGTGAAATGGTTATGAGGGCTAACAATACATTCCAAGTATTGACATCATGGCTATAGAATGGTATTGACATGTTTTGAAGTGTTGGTCACTTGGAAAATGTGCTTGACGATCAAATCTCTTTGCTCTAGGATTTCTTTGCCCATTGGACTTTGAGGCTTCATTGGCCATTTGAACTCTTGTTAATTTTCTTCCTCCCTCTTTTTTATGGGGTGGAGCCTTCATTGGTTTTCATTGCCAAGGTTGGTTTCATATGGTTTTCCCATTGAATGAGTTGCATTACACTAAATGGACTTGCTTTTCCCATCAAACTAGTTGTGGTTGATGGACTTAATTATTTTTCCATTGATTGAGTTGTGTTACATTCAAGTGGACTTGAGGATGGAACCTAATGAAGAAATATCATCTCACTATACTACATGAGTGACAAACATAGGTCAAAATTTTTTTCCAAGCTATGGAAGATCATAATTAGGCTATGGGGTTAGGCTCAAGGAATGATGCTATATGGAGGGCAATGGTACAAGAACTCTTGGTAAAGTAGGATAAACTCAAAAAATCTTGCACAATGAGGTCACATGATGACTTGCTACTATAATGAGTTACACCCTTATGGCTACTTTAGGGTTCATCCTACAAACACAACTCCAATAGGACATGAAAACAAAGAAAATAGAACATGTTATAACATTACAATGCATTCAAACCACATAGAATGACAAAACCAAGCTACCCAAGTCATGAATGTTTCCAATATAATGCCATGATGGGCCATGGTACTATTTTAAGGCCCTGGTAGGTCATGGTGCCAATTTAAGGTCATAGCAGACCATGGTCCCAATTTAAGGCCTCAGTAGGCCATATTGCAAATTTAAGGCATCAACAAGCCATAGTAAAGTAGGCTCTCTTATTAATGGTCATCAATGTCATGGTTTCCAATGGCTACATGTAGGTCACATGTAATAAGGCTTTATATAGGAATGGTTGATTGGATTGGTCAATTCATTTCCATCCATGTTTGCAATATTGAATGCTCTATTGTCATGGGTTCTAATTATAAGGAAGGATCCTTCCCAATTGGCTGAGAATTTATTTGCATGCTTGTAGATGGCTTTGAGGACCAGGTCACCTTATTTGATCTTACATGTGATCAAGTTATGGTGGTGTTATTGTTTTTTCCTCTCTTGATATTACTCAATGTGAGTAAGTGCTTGCATATGTTGCTTCTTCACTGAGTCTCAATCTGCTATCTGCAACTCCTAGCTTTACTAGTTAGTTATGAAGTTGGTCAAGGCCACTCAGAAAGATGCTACATGTAATTCAAGAGGTAAAATAATCTCAAAACCATGAACAAAGTTATAAGGTATTACAGAAGTTACTGTACAATAGGTTGTATGAGAAGTCCAAAGTGCATGGATAAGCCACTCATGCAATTTATGCTTGTTGTTCTTGAGCATCTTCTTGAGCAAGCTAATTATGGCCTTGTTGCTTGCTTTTGCTTGTCCATTGGCTTTAGGGTAATAAGACAATGAGAAATATGGCTTAATGCCTAGGTCATGACAGAAATCCTTTGTTTCCTAGCTACTACATTATGTCGATTATCAGTAACTATGGTAATGGGTATGCCAAAATGGGCTACAATGTTATCTAGGATGAATTTACAAACTTGTTTAGATGTTGTCCTCCTTAAGGAAATAACTTCAACCTACTTAGTAAAGTATTCAATTACAGTGATGATGAAACTATGCCCTACTGAAGACTTAGGTGTTATATGTCTAATGATATCCAACCTCCATTGTTGACATGGAAATGTTATCTGAGTGGTATGAAATTTAGTTAGTGGTACATGTATCAAGTTGCTATGCCACTGGCATGTATTACAAGTATTAACCTTTTGCAAGAAATTTTTTTTCATATGAGATGAATAATAACATAACCACCTAATTTTAGTAGCCATGGCTCTAGGCCCTTTATGTCCCCCATAAATACCCTCATGAACCTACTCTAGGACTATTGTAGCTTTAATTTTACCAAGCACTTTAACAATGCACCATCATAGGACTGTTAACCTAATGTGTTATCACCTATGATGATATAATGCAATAATCATTTGCATACAATGTCCTTTTGAGTAGTGGTCAAGCCTTTTGAGGATTCAGCATGGATAAGGTAAACTTTGATATCATCATACCACTCCTTGGCAAGAGTAATATGAACTATGACCATGAACGTATCCTCAAAATTTTGTGTAATGAAAATAGCATAGTCCATGGTTTAGGTGGATAACTTGCTAAACACATCAGGTGTTACACTAAAGGCTAATGTTGCAATTGTATCAGCTATGACATTCTTGTTTCAAGGTATGAGTTGGATATCAATGTTTGTAAATTGTTATAACAATTACTTCCCTAGGCCATAGTAAGGTTGTAAATGTTTGGCTTTACATGCATAGACCTTGATTACTTAGTTAACCACAAGTTAGGAATCACCTTTGATTATTAATTGGTTGATTCTTAGGTCATGAACTACCATCATCTCTCTCATCAAACCCTCATACTTTGCTATGTTGTTGGTACATGAAAACTCAAAATGATAGGAAAAGGATCATATTTCATCATATGGCAATGTTACAATAGCAACGACATTGGTCCCATGTGCAATTGAAACTTCATCAAAGTGCATGACCGCCTCATAACCCTCAGGTACTTGGCTAACACTGTCGATATGTTCATCAAGGAACTTAGGATCTAAGGGTACTTGGTTATCAACAAGTGATATTATGAGTTGTATGGCTATAGCTTGACCTTTCGTTCAAGATTAAGAGATGTAATGAAGGTCAAATTTCATAGTTATGGCTTTCCATCTAGTTATATGGTTACTTTTGTAGATGTTGGTCATTATGGCTTTATGTACATTGGCTTTGCAAATGATGTTGACTTATCTTTTCAAGAGGTAGTATCTCCACTTCTTCAATGAAAAGACTAGTGCAAGACAATTCTTCTCCACTTTAGTGTACGAGGTCCTGTGGGTAACTAATACATTGCTAAGGTAGTATATAGGCATATTTGCTCTATCATCATGCTTTTGATAGAGTAGAGAGGCAATGGACATGTTATAGATAGTAAGGTAGATGTAAAACAATTTACCCTCTTGTGGAGGATAGACTAGTAGTAGTTGCACCAACTCTTGCTTAAGGTTTTCAAAGGCCTCTTGGCATTAAGCCATCCTCTCATAGTGAACTCCTTTCTTAAGAAAGTGTTGCATAGGTTGTAACATACTTATAAGCTTAGTAATAAACCTATGAATAAATTGCAATTTGTCTTATAATCCCCAAAGCTCCTTAAGGTTTGTAGGCACTGCTAATTTAGATATGGCCTTAACCTTATCAAGATTGACATGTATCCCTACTTTGGACACTACAAAGCCAAGTATCTTACCAGTCCTAACACCAAAAATGCACTTCTTAGGGTTACGTTGAAGCTCATTCTTAAGGCATCACTTAAGCACAAAATCTATGTCATTAGCATAGTCATTAGACACCTTGGACTTAATGACTATATCATCCACATAATAGTGGAGAAAACCTAGCATGTAATTGCTAAAGATATAGGTCATGACTCTCTAGTAAGTTGCTCCTACATTCTTAAGGCCAAAGGGTATCATAGTATAGCAAAAGGTACCCCAATGAGTCATGAAGGTCATGCTAAGCTAGTGTTCTAAGTTGATCCTAATTTGGCTGTATGCCATTAATCCATCCATAATAGACAACAAGGCATGTCCAGTCATAGTATTGATAAGTTGATCAATACTAGGTCAAGGAAAGACATCCTTGATAGTCACTTTATTTAGGTCTTAGAAATCAATGCAAATATGGATACTCTCATTCTTCATGAGAACTACCACTATGTTGGATACCCATTCTGCATAGTCAATGACTTGGATGAAGCCTGCTTGATAAAGTTTTGAAATCTCACCATGAATCCCTAAGGCTAATAAAGTCTAATCTTGTGCACTTTTTGCTTAACTAGTCTGATGCTAGGGTCTAGTATGATGTTTTTTTGTAATAGGCATGGATCTAGGCTTGACATATCTTTATACAACTAGGCAAAGAACTTAATGTTATCATGTAAGACTTTGGAAATGTCTTGAGCTTGTTGAGGTACTAGTGAGAACTTAGTTTAAGGGTTTTCTTCTTACCATTGTGTGTTGTGAAATGAACCTCAACTAGAGAGTCTTTAGTTATGTTACCAGCCTCAAGGTTGAGGGTTGTAACTAGGCCTTTTGGTGATTCTAAGGGTTTTCTAATAGAGGCTATGTGATCAACAAGACTCTTAGGCTCAAGATCTAAGCAATGAAAGTAGATACATAGCTTGACATCACCATGGGATCAATGTAGGCACGAAGGCAAACTGATCTACTCCTAGGTACTCATATTCTATCTTTCATGTCAACCAAAAGCATATTAAGTGGCCCATGGATATAATTAAATGAAATTATGAAAATACATGCTATTTTAATGCAAACTAGGTCATCCAAGGCTATAAATAGAGTAAAAATAAGTAAATAAGATGTAGTAAGGGCCAAAAAAGGTCAAACAAAGGCTAAGAAAAGGTCAAACAAAGGGAAGTATGAGAAATGAGGCAATTAATGATCAACAAGGGTCATAGTTCTGCTATTTTTAGACCTTAGTGGGCCATGATGCTAGTTTAAGGCCATAGCAGGTGATGATCACATGTGTCAAATGGTGGCTAGGGAAGGTCAAACCCCACCATTTAATATGAATCAAAGGCTAAACAAGACCATATAATCCTATAATAAGGATAAACACAATGAAATAAAAGTATTATCAAGGCTAAATAGGGTAAAGAATGTAATAATGTCCAAAACAAGTTATGATGATGATAAAGCAAGGCTGAAATAAGGCAAAGTAGGACACACATGATGAATCTTGGTCATACCATGATCACAAAGGATTATATTTTTCTAATTTTAGGCCTTAGTAGGCCATGATTTGAGGTTACAAGGGTCATGTACTAGTTTGGGCATCGATCAGGGCTATTTCTAGGCTATTTGGACTAAAAAAGAAAGGATTTTAAGAATTCCACATTGGACTTGCTTGTTTCCATGCTGGCCAACATGGAAGGGGTGATCCCCAACATGGATGAAACATCCAAATATTTTTCCAAGCTTTTTTTGGTTAGTTGTTAACTTTCGATGGCTTGCATGTTAGTGTAGTTGACTATGGAAGGGAATGGACTAGTTTTGGTGTTAGTTTCAACCCTTGGGACCTTTCTTTTAAGCATAAAAATTTCTTCCATGTTGGATCCACATTGGGTAGGATGGTCCTAATGTGGAAACTAAGAAAAATGGATTTTATGCTAATTAGAGGATCAGAATTGAGGTTCCAAAGTCTTCCCAACTTAGTGCTAGGCCAAATATATCAAAATTGGGCACCTTGAAGATCAAAAATTACTAAAATGTAGGTTTTGAAACTTCATCCCCCCATTTTCATGTTGACTAATGTGGATGGAGGGGGGCTCAATGTGGATAATCTAAATCCAAGCCAAAATAAGGTCAAACAAGTAGCTAAAACCTATATCTAGAAGTTGTGCATCTCCTAGCTTCATTTTAAGGCCATTTCAGAAGATTTTAAGTGTAAAATCAAGTTTGAAGTAGCTTCCACACTAGATCCACATTGGCCAACATGAAGGCAACATGGCGTAGAGGTGGGACTATCTTTTTTTTATCTTATGATGGTCTAGAAAGAAAATCAATTAGTTTTCTAGGTGCCTAGGCCAACAAACCATGATTTCCCAAGTTTTTATTCAATTTCAGTCATGTTTGGAGGTTGTTTGAGACCATGCAATGTTACATTTCCCTTGATCCATGCTAGGAGAGTTACTCTAGTGTGGAATATGAGTGTGGATGAATTCTAGGAGCTAAAATGTTATTAGACAAGCATCTAGCCAAGGCTATGAGGTCTTGGGCTTTCTTTGGTGTATATTATTAAACTCTGAGGGTGTCAAGATGTTGTTAGAAAGGGAAAAATAACCCTTTAAGATTGGCTCCATGCTAGCCAATGTGGAAGAAGAGGTTCCTAGTGTGAATAGATCATAAATCTCATATCTAGATCAATTTTGACCATAATTAACTATGCACGTTAGCCCTTGAGGTCATCAATGTCAAGGGTGAGGGTTTATAGTTAAAATCTAGAGGATTTTAGGGATCCTAAGTGGTTTTTTGAGTCACCCCCCTTGGATCCATGATAGCCATCATGGATCCTACATGGAGGACCTTAGGGAATGTATTTTTTTTTACATTTTTTGGTAGATCTTGGCCATGCATGTGTGTTTCTAGGATCACTGGTGTTGATGGCTAAGGATCAAAGTTAGAATTTGATACTTTTAAGGGTTTTTAGGTAGTTTTTAAGCTCACACACCTTTCTCCATACTCGCTAGCATGGATCTATTTTGGAGGATTAGAGGGAAGCTATTTTTGATTATTTTTTATCAATCTTGGTTGTGTATGTTTATTCTTTGCGTCACTGGTGCTAATGGTCATAGCCTAAGATCAAAACTTGGCAATTTTGAGGGTCTCTTAAGGGTTATTTAGCTTGCCTCTTTAGTTTCATGCTAGAAAACATGACACCAATGTAAAAGATCTTAGGAGGTTGATTCATGACTATTTTGGGCTAAATTTTCAAAGCTTGGTAGCTCTCGGATGTGTGGATAGGGTTGTAGGGTAAGTTTAGATCAAGTTTTTGGATTTTGATGCATCTATGACCTCCCATGGACATTCTTAGCTACATCAATGCTAGCTCTACACTAGATAGTGTGAAAGAGAGGGGTGTTTAGTGTGAGAAGGGAATAGACATTCCCTCCACACTTAGGTCTTGGAGAAGGGTTTTATGTTATACCCCTTTTGCCTCTACACTTATTCCATGCTAGTGAGCATGGAGGGAGGGTTAACCAACATGAAT
>MNCI01004656.1:2276663-2363289 GCA_015680685.1 Gnetum montanum
CCCGCCCCCCTAGACTATCCCTTGCACTTTAGTGCACTTTGAGTTCTAATGCAGAAAATTGGCAATGAGGGTGAGAGTGGAAATTTTTATATTTAGGCTTGTTTTCTATTGTTGATTTGACTAAAACACTAATCACACCTCCCATTCCATACCTAGAACATTAGAGCAGAGCTCTAGGAGAGTTTGTTCCTACACACACCATCTCCATTCAATGTTGAATTACCAAAACTTACTTCCAACCACTGTGGAAGCCTCAACTCCTTCAGCTTTCAAGCTTTTGCAATGTTGGTGCAACTAGGATGAAGAAATGTGGAGGATCAAAAAAACCCTAAGGATTCAGAAGGTAGATGAGGCTGCCCAAAACCTCTTCAAGATGCCCAAGCCTATTTCAATTTAGTCTTCCTCCTCACTCACTCCTAGGTAGGCCATCTCTAGCCATTTTCCATAGCTTCCTAGCTATTTTTGTGTTCTCATAACTAGGATAGGGGTTATTTTCCATAGATCTATGCAAAGGGGGTTGATGAAATTGAATTCCATCAAAATCCTACATTATATTTTGGTCATTTATATGTAGATCTAAAGTTGTTTGGCTACTCAAGATTTCATAAATTTGATTTCTAAAATAGGCTTTCTTTTTTATGTGCTTTTTCTAAAAATTTGGGAGTGGAGCCATTTTTGTCAAGTTCTACCAAAATCATACCCCCTAATTTGATGTGTTCTTATATGGTCTTAAGGTTTTTTTATATATTTTAGCTTCAATTAATGGCTAAATTTAATTAGGTTTTATAAATTTTGTGTTTTTAAATGATTTTTTGATCAAAAAATCAAGCAAAGCTATAAAGGTTTTATTAAGAACATGGCTACATGTTGGAAAACTATAAGGCTATGATTTTTTAGTATTATGTTTGATCTTTACATTGGTTGTGGTCTAATTTGATTTGGATTCATAATGATGAAGTTATGGTTATTTTAACTAGGTTATGTACTTAGGGTTTGTGTCATTTTTCAAATTTTCATCGAAGTTTACTAATCCTTTCTAAATAACTAGCAGGGACTTTGAATTTTTGTTAACCATGGATGCCTAGGACTTGATCTAATATTTCAAATGGCTATGGAATCACTTCATTGGAAGCTCAAATAAAGTTTTGGAAAAATTTTTACCAACCCTGCATGAAAGGGGGTTTATGTTGATGGCTATAGTTCTGCCAATATAGCTATGGCTCATGTAAAATTTGTTATGTATTTTATTATTGTACTAGATATGGCTAAAAAGCTTGTGATTTCAAAATTAATTCAGTGGTAAAATTAGTAAAATCAAAGCTTTGAGGAATTTTTTATGAATTTTTAACTATGGCTATATCAATTAGGCTTAATTTTGGTTTATAGCACTTTACCCTTAGAGATGGATGTTACTGTCATACTAAGAGATTTCTCTTGCCAACATCCATGCCTTTGGGGATTCCTAAAGATCTAAATTATGTTCTAAAGCAAACTTTATGAGAAATATTGATTTTTACTATTTTTAGTAGGATTTTTCCTATAGCCATTTTTCCATAGGTGTTAATGCCTTTTCTAAAATAATGTATGGTTTTGACTAAGGCATAATTTCAACCACTTTGAAAGCACTCTCATAGTAGTTGAGTCTTCTACTTAGATTACTATAGCCATAGATGAGGTCTCTACAGCTATAGTCTCATGGGAGTCACCATTATGGATGGGTGTAGATAGGACCAATATCATTGCAAGCATCAATATTTGGGATATTGACTAGGCCAAGATTATAGAAGACCAGATTCTCCAATGCTTAGAGATAGGCCTTCATCATCTTCCCTAAGAGCTTATAGAGCTAGATTCCCCATAGGTTTGATGATGTTTATGTTTTATGTTTTAAGTTTTATTTTGGCATTTGTTTATGTCATGGTTTTGGTTATGTTGGTTACTGATTGGTTGTATGTTGTTATGTCATAGGTACCACATGATGTCATCAACCCAAACACTGTAGGTGATGATGATGCATTACCCCCTCCCCCTTTGGATGCCCATTTGGCATCATTGGATACATGATGTGATAGCTTTTTTTGAAGACATTTTTTGTTTAGTTTCTCTCATGTTAGACATTGTATGGTCGATATTGGCCAATGCTTGAGTTGTAGACATTTTGACACTTATGGTTTCTTATTTTGATATTTATGTCACATAATGTGGCCATGGCTATATATATTATTTTAAAATGTTTTAAATTTTAAGTTTTGATTTTAGTTTTGGCTATGTATATTGTTGATGGCTTTATTACTTTAAGGTTTTAAGGCTATAAATGTTGTAAGCAAGCATATGCTACTGATGGCTACATTGGATATGTTGAAAATGGTTAGACTATTATGAATGGCCATAGGATAAGGGTTGCTTGCTAGTTTTAAGCCATGGACGGTCTCATGTTTATCACCAATTTAATGTCTTAGTGAGCTATAGTGTCACTTTAAGGCCTCAACAAGGTGCAGGGTTGCATGTTTTAGGCCATGGCAGGACTTGGGTTTTGCTAGTTTTAGGCCATGATAGGCCCTCATTACAAGAAAATTTATATTTTTGGAAATTTTATATTTTAAATTTTTTATTGATTTTTCTAGTTTTGAAATTTTTATAGGGCTTTTGACATTTACAACATGTTCTAATGTAAAGAAAGAGAAAGGCTCTAATAAATAACTAAAAATGCAAATGAAAATAAAACTTAGGCTACATGCAGGAAAGAGTAAATTAAAGTACCCAGAAAAGCATAGCAAGTTAATAAAGAAAATTTAGGCTACATGGCTATTGGTACATATCATTACATGGTTATAAGTGCATGGGATGGAAGGATCAAGCTGTACTTCACTTGTGCAAAATCTTCCTGATTTTTGAAAGATTAGAAAATGTGTAAGGTCTACTATGAATAAGTTTGTATTCACCATCCCGTTTGTTGATGATGCTAAAAGGAATCTCATCCCATAATGCATCTTGCTACTCATCATTGTCATTCTTGGCTCTCCCCTCTCTCTCAGGTTTCTACATTTCATGGCTAGGAGCCTCTTCTTGAAACTCCACTTCAAATCCCTACTCTATGTCCATGTTGTTAATAGCCAAGGGAATTACATGATAACCATGAATGATGATTTCACCCCTCTCATAAGGAAGGTGAATCTCTTGGTGGATGGATGAGGACATGGCTCATAACTAGGCCAACCAAGGTCTTCCCAGAACAAGGTTAAACCCTGGTGTTTCTTCCATCACTAATAAATCTATAGTTGCGGGGAATTGCTCCCTTTCCACAGAGGTAGACCCCTTGATAGCCACCCTTGATTTATTGAAGGACTTAAGAGTAGTTGTTGATGTGTGTTGTATTTTCTTTCTCAAGCCTAATCATTCAATGATGGTGCATGGAATGACATTTGTCATAGCCCCATCATCTACATGCACTTGGTGCACCTCATATTGTCCTACATGTATAGTATTAATAGAGGAGCCCCAATTACTTTACCATTTTGAGGATTACCTTTGATTTTTCTATCACAAAATATTAGTGATGTTGACTTCTCCTCCCTTGCTAAAGGAGGAACCATCACTACATGGATGGATTTCTTGTTCATGGGGATGTCTTCATTAACTAGGATGAAAGTCAACATCTTAACTAGTACTTTACAATGTATAGTGGAAGTCATAATTTAATTCATAAAATCTCAAAGTTGTATTTTTATATTTGAGAAACTATTCAACCTATTCCATCACATAGAGGAAGTTTTTGTCATTGGTCATGGGCTTGTCACCCTAGTTGTGCTTGACCTCCTCCATGCATCACCAACTATGAACTTTAGCCTTGGGTTGTTGCTATTGGGATTTCTCCTCTATCTTCTGGCTTTGGATTTTGTGCTCCTCCCATGGCTTTTTGGTTGAAGTGGGTTTAGTAGAGGAGTCCATGGGTATAGAAGATATGGGAGTGGGCTTTGGTGGATCCACTTCCTTGTGTATCTCAGTTTGCTTGTCACACTTGTTGTTAGGCCTTTGCTTATGCTTCTTCCTCTACTTGATTGAGAATTTGTGGTTGTTGTTGTTTGTGTTGGAGAAAGAATTTGTGGCATTAGCCACCACAGAAGGCCATTATTTGGTTGTTGCTATTGGGATGGGCTATAGTGGGTTTGGGGACCCTGATGACAAAAGGTCCCTTAGAGGCATTCATAATGGTACTCTCATGACAAAAGGGGATCTTGAGCTTGTGGAAGTTGAAGAAGCCCTTTCATCATGAAGGGGTATCTAAATCACAACTGGTTTCCTTGTGGGTATCCAACTATCATCTATGTTGAACATCGATATAATAAATGCAACATTTTTGGTGTTCAATGAGTCCTTATGCACTTGCATCAATTGGTTCTATGGTTAGATAGGGTTGGATGCATCTATAACTAGCTCTCCCATATCTATCATCTTTTGAAGGTCATCCTTCAGTGCAAGGTAGAATTTTGTGTCATGAAAAGGTAGTTCGTGATAGTGGCAAAAGTGGTCTAACATGAAGTATCTAGATAGCTATGGGTCATCCTTTATTACTTGGGTGGGACCTTTGGCTATCTCACATAGCCTATCATGCTTCTTTTGGTAAGCTTTAGTAATTTGCTTATATTGAATGTGTCCACATTTTAATAGTTGGTCTAGTAGCCCAAATGGTTTTAGTGGTAGCCTAGTATATTTGAACTTGTCCTTCATCTCAAAGTTGGATTTGACTGTTGTTGATGTGGTGCCCCAAAAGGTTGACGATTCCTTATCTTGGTTACTAGTAGGAGGATTCGTTGGGTTGGTCCTTGGCCTTTGGTTAGTGGGTTTGGCCTCTTTGATTATTATTTATATAGCCACATTATTTTTTTTACTCCTCTCTTTGTTCTTTTTCTTGTCTGTTGATTTTTGTATGCCATGTAGGCCGAGTCATGATTGTCATCCACGACATCCTCTATGTTCTTGATTTGAGAGTATTCTTAACTAAGTATTTATGGTTTAAGATAGTATAACTTGAATTTACTAAAATTATTTACACCCTCCCCCCTCCTTGAATATAGCCAACAAGTGGGATTTGGCTATAGGCTCTAGTATCTCATTTAGTAGACCATTCCACCATTGGATGAACTTTTGTGCTAGCTCAAAAGGTTCCTCCTTGAACCTAATTAGTTGATCAAGTATAGTATTGAGCTTCAAGTTATACTTGAAGTTATTAAAAAATTGGGCAATGAGGTCTTCAAGGGAGGATATGGATCCTCTAGGAAGGACATAGTACTAATCAAGTGCTTTCCCAATTAAGCATAGAGGGAAGATTCTTATTATAATGTGTAGCCATGATTGCAATGGTAAGCACTTAGATTGAAAGATTATAAGGTGAGTGTTGGTATCACCTTCTCCATTATACTTGCTAATTTGAGGAATAGGGATACCAAGAGGAAGTGTTAAGGATGGAACCATAGGATTGATGTTATCATCCTAGTAAAAATCCATGATTTTAACACTTTGGAAAGTATAGGCCTTGAGCCTCTTCCATTTCTCCATTAGGTCTTGGATCATCTAGAAGGCCTGATCTAGGCCCTGTAGTGATCTTGTTAGCTATGGGGCTTACACAAATGACTATAGTATTTTTTGGAAGGCTTGTGGCCTCATTATTAATTGTAAGATAGAGGAGATGGGTTGCATCATAACTATCTTCTATGGACCAAACACGAAGAAAGACATTTGTGCTAGTCTCTAGGGAACAAATGGAACAAAGGGAATATGTGACCCCTATGTTGCTTGAGGTCCCATGGTGGGTTCCACGTAACTAGTCAACAAGTTAGTGGTAGTAACTATGATTGACATCAGTTGTAATGACCTAGGCTAGGTGACAAGTGGCATGGAGAAATGAAAAGTAATTATTTATGACACTGATTATGCTTGGTGCATAGTGATAACTGGCATGGGCCCAAACATTGTTAAGTATAGTGGGGATGTAGGCAATGGGATGTGTCCAGAGGAAGAGGCGAAGGGGGTAGAGGTAGACACTATGATCTTGGAGATCCCTTGTTAGAAGAGTACCCCCAAAAGGTTCTCAGGTTCAAACTTCATTGCAAATTCATCTTCCTCCTCTAATTGCCCATCGAAGGTAGCCTTCAAGTTATCTTCATCAACCTCAATGAGGAGGGCTAAGATGTTAGTGTAGAGGTCATTAAGGCGTATTTGGTCATAGAGGGAGGGAATATACTCATTCCCATCGCAATGGATGAGCTCAAATTCCTTCTTGGATTCTACTTTTGCTTGTGGAATCAACATGCGAACTTGGATCTTGGTGTAAATGTATAGTGCTCTTTATTTATTGCTAAGAACCTAGGACATTGCACCCTAAGTCTTAGAGACTACCTACATTCAATTATGGTGGGGTATTTGGAGTCATAGACCCTCATGCACTATTGATCAGACCCATTATCATTATAGTTAAAAGTCAATTTGGTCAATTTTGGGATAGACATGCCAAAAATGGCTTGAGACAAGCTACAAAAGGTAAAAATAGAAATAAATTCTAGTAAGTGGAATCCAAAAATGATGAAAATAAGCAAGAATGACTAAGAACAAAGTAATTACTATAAATAGTAAGTGAGGGGTAAGTGGGGTATACCCTAAATCCAAGGGGTTACCATATATGGAAAGTTTCATGCCCCCATGGCCATTCCATTTACGAAAAATAGTAACGAGGTTGTACCTTTCATGCTAGCTTTACTCCTTTCATGCTAGGTCTTCAACCTTCCATGTTGGCATTGCAAGATCCTTACTGGAGTTTATTTCATGTTAAAATCTTGGTCATGTTGCTTTATGCTAGGGGGGAGGTATCAACATTGGAGGGATGAAAGATTAATGCTAGGGATGAAAGTCAAAACCTTCCATGCTAAGTGTTACCCCCTTTCTACACTGGGGGTAGGTGAGATCCACCTCCTTGCACCTCTCCACATTTGTCTTAATGCCTCTATGCTAGGAGTAGGTAACCCATAGCTCTTCACACTGGGTGTATAGATACTAGATGACTCTTTTCACATGGGGAATGAGGTTGTAACCACTTATGAGGCATTTTTTAGTCCCAACAGTATGAAACATGTGATATTTCCCCTCATGGATTATAACCTTCACATTTACAATGAATTTTTTCCTTAGGTTTCATGCGATGGATTTACAAAGGTTACAACATGAAAATTTGTTGGTGTTTTAGTTTATGGTTGGATTTAGTGAAAATATTAGGACTCAAGATAACACCAGATAACATGGTTGGATATTGTAGGTTACATAACACCAGACAACATTCTTAGAAGTCTTGCCTCAATTCCAAGCCTTATATGGGTATATCACACAAGAATCACAAAACAACCAAATAGGAGAAGGCCCACTAATGGTTCTAGAAATCCCTAGTGAAATTGAAAATGAACTATTAGATAATGCAACTGGCCAATGTAGCAAGCATAGCACACATTGTGGCCTATTTTGCAAGATTTTTCAGAGTGTCAATAGTAGTCTCATGAATTTTTTTTTTTTGAAGTGTCCTACTATGCTCCCTAGCATAACTAGCATAGCACACATTTCCATGGCCAGTTTATCTAAGTGTCAAGCCAAAAGTGGTTAGGGGTTGCTTGGGATGGATGAAATAATTTAGCAAATTTTCTATCTCCTGGGTTGTCATGCTTGCTACACACCCCAACGTACCTAGCTTGACACATGTCCTAGTAGTCAGTTTACCCAAGTACCAAGCTAGAGGTTGTTAAAAGTGCTTAGGATGGAAAAAATAGTTTAGCAAATTTTCTATCTTTTAGGTTTTCACACTTTGCTACACTCCCCAGTACTAGGCTAGAGGTTTTCAAATGTGTTTGGATGGAAAAAAAATCTGGAAAATTTTCTATCTTCCAAGCTATCATGCTCTACTATGCTTCCCAGCATACCGAACTTCACACATGTCCCAGTAGCTAGTTCACCCAAGTACCAAGCTATAGGTTCTCAAAAGTGCTCAAGATGGCAAAAATAGTTTAACAAATTTTCTATCTTTTGGGCTATCATGCTCTGCTATGCTGCATAGAGTAGCCAGCATAACTTAGGTTCTAGTGCCAAGTTTTTTCTAAGTGTTGGACAAGGATCTATTAAGCTAGCTCGACATCAAAGACACATTTGGCACATTTCCTAACTTTCAAGGCTACCTCTCCTGCTATGCCCTAGAGCGTAGCTAGTGTTCCATAAAGGAAGACTATAGATTTCATCAAAATTTGGCTAAGTGTTCCTACTATGCTCCCCAGTGTAGCTAGCATAACCAATGTGAAAAATCAAAATTTTGCAAATTTTCACTAAGTGTTGTGTTACACTCTAGAGCATAGCCAACTTGCCACTCAAGAAAAGCCTCCAAAAACCTCTAGAAGCCTTTAGAACTCAGCATCAGCCTTTGTCCTAACTCCAATGTCTCTCTGGTGACCAAGATTAGTAGTTTGCATTTCTTTTGTACGCCCATTGATCCCAAAAATTGTTCCTATGCTTGGCCCAACTTGAAAGAGGGGGAAGACATACTCTTGGAGCATAGCCTCCAAGTTGCATTGTCTTTGCACTATTTGCAGGTACCTTGTGATCTTTCAAACTCTAGCACATGCAATCTAGTATGGTCATAGTTCAGTAGTCTCTAGGTACATATTGCTATCTTTTAGAGTGTAACACTTTTCTACTATCATGATAGTGTAACATGACAATGTAACCCCATCTACGCTCATGCCATGTGGCATCCCTACCATGTGGTGCTCGATTGGCATTTCATGCTAAACCTAGCCCTATAAATTTGCCTACATCCAACACTCTAGGGGTTGGAAAATCAAAAGAGCATTGAGCATTTGAGATATTTCAGCATCCTCGACGCTCTCGTATTTGAGCATTTGAGCTTCACACCTTAGCATCTCCTAGAATGCAGTCCACCATTGCACCTGTAGAACACAGCAGCAATCAACCTAGCAAGTTCAGCCTTCCTTGCAATCATTAGCTCCATGTATCAAATGTTCTAGAGACTATGACTACACTGTTATGCTACCACTATGCTTACTTCACACCACATACTATTCTCACCTCCTATCTAGCAGAAGCTACACTACCTAGTTTTGAAACGATGAATTTCTTTATCGTCAAGCTTTGTTTCATTTCTTTTCTAAGAATTTTTCTCTAATATTAAACATAAGTCTTTCATTTCTCCACTATTAAATACATATTTTCATGCTCATGTCACTATTATCAAGCTAGGACTCTCTGCTATGCTTTTTCTTGCTATCCGAGTGTCCACATGTAATGCTCTACAAACCCCTCTTATAATTGGTCATTCTAACACCACGTAAGTCCTTATTTAATCAACCAAACCATTTAGGGCACCTCATTTTTATTTCCTAGCATGGCCCTCACCCAAATTCAAGGTTAGGCTATATGCCCACCAACCTCTTGGTGTTCTAGCCACCAATGTTTTTGAATTTCACAGTTTTTGGTGCTAGAAGGAGGGCCTCCCATTCCTTCTATATTCAAGGATAGTTCTATGTGCTTTCTACACCTCTGTCACTAGTGGTAAGCTAGCATAGACATAATAGTCCTATGGACCTACCATGGTAGTAGCTAGATCATAGGCCAGCATAGGAGTTGTCTGTGTTTCAATTGGTGTAGATTGGTCCCAGTTGTTGGTTCCCTTGTAACCCCATAGGATGAAAAGCCTGATTATGTCCATGAGGTCAAGATTTGAGTGCTCTAGAGAGCATAACAACCATTTAGAGTGTAACGAGTGGAATTCCAGAGTTAGTCATTTTTTTACAACATTTCCAAAGTTAGTCATTTTTTACCCTATTTTCATAGTTTGTATACTTAGTTATTTTTCCAATGTTTTCTACACTTGAACATTTTTTATCAGCATGTTTATTTTCTCACATATTTCTACATAGAAACATGAATGCTGTGAATACTTTCACCTTTTGCCTGAGCATGGAGGTGGCTCATCCCATTCAACAAGTGGAAGACATTAAGCAACTACTCAGCCCTGTATTACCACAACAGTAGTCACTTAGATTGTGTAACCAGTTTTCTAAATATAGGGCATTGTATGATGAATGACACAATTTCCTTTGTGTGAAGCTTTAGGTAGGCTTGTCCTTAGACCGCTAAGAAATAGAAGCGAAGTGTAATTATTTAGGAAGGAATTCCTTCCCACCCTTGATGCATTCATCCTACTTATTGACACCTTTAGGTGGCTCCTAGACCAACTTATTAGGGTAAGTGTGCCCAAAGAACAAGATGCAGTATCAAACTATGACAAGTCCCTGTAGGATGGGTAGGAGGAGCCTGAGTCCCATTTAGATAGTGGTATTTCATTTTATGCCTCTATCCAATAGCCAACCTTCAATTTTGTGCCACACCAGTCACAGTCCTCTACCTTCTTTAAGGCAACGATGACACTTTGGCAACCTAAGTCAACACTTATGATAGCTAGCCACCAAGTCCTACATGTGCAACAAAGTACAAGACCTTCTACCGCTCTCCCATTTCTCATATCCTCATAGTCAATGTAACCCTCCCTACCAACATCTATGATGCTAACACTACCATATCTTCACATGATGCCCATATCATATCTACCAAAAAGTCATGTGCCCCTCATCCCAGTCATCTCAGAAGCACATCCAACAATAGCTCAAGCACCAACCATGTGGTGGGCCATGACCTCTATGTCTATGGCATATTGATCACACATGCCACAATACATGCAATAGCAAACTCAACAAGCATCACATGTGGTGGCATAGCCCACAACAGGGCTATGGGCCACTTTGATGACACCACTAGCAGTGCAGCCAATGTAACTCGCTACAACATCCTCGAGTTTGGATCATGTGTTCAAACTCATTCAAACTTTCACGTAGGAGGTTAGGTAGCTTAAACTGGCCAACTTAGAAATGGTTCATGTGATGGACTTCTATTAAGATGACCCCATTAGTCCTACAGTCCCACCACTAACTTTTCCTCCTATGGTCCAACTTCCTCAATTCACTAAATACAATGGCGACGGGGAACCCAACGTCCACCTGGTAGCCTTCCATTCTGAATTCCTGCTTTTGCAAGCATGGCCACATGTAATCATATGTGTCTTTATGATTTTCCTGACTAGAAAAGCTCTTGATTGGTACCATGTGCTCCTAGAGCCTCCATATCAACTTTAGAGAAGCTGCTCAGTCAATTTGTAGCTCGCTTTAGATATAACTTAAAGCCAAAACCCACACTAGACTAGTTAATGAACATTAAGCAAGGGGCACTAGAGCTAGTTAGAAAATTTATACAACATTGGAGTGCTTTGCTCAATGAAATTCGTGATCCAATAGCAGAAACTCACCTTCTGGGTATCTTTAAGGGCATAGTAAATGACTTTATCAAGTTAAATCTATACTACTTAGCCCTACATTCTCTCAACCAAGCTTTTGCTCAAACAAAGAGCATACAAGACATGGCAGAAGCCAATAAGGATCCAACCTATGTGGCCTACAAAAATGCATATGCAAAAAATAATAAAAAAAGGAAAGGTGACAACAATAGTTGCAGCTATGATTGATGAAGCTAAACCCAATAACACTAAGCTGATGGCCAAGGCACCTAAAACCCTAGCCAACAACTACAAGGCATCAAGTTCTAGCAGTGTAAGAACCAACTAGCCTGCACCATTAGTAGCCATGGGGCAAGCTCCCAAAAGGACAAACTTTGAGCACAAGAACCACTCAAAGTACATCCCCTTGCCCATTAAGCTATTTGAGCTTTTAGATCAATTACTTAGTGTTGGGCACATTCAACATAAACAAATGTCTAAGGATGCACGAAGATGCCATGAGAGATACTATGAAGTCCTTAGAAACCCTTCTATAGCTATGCCAAATGAGCCTCTAGTCCCTAAAAATTTCAGATTTTATCTTTTTTGCAACTACCACTAGCTGTATGTCCATGACACAGACTACTACTTGGCATTGAAAGATGATGTTCAATGCATGATTGATCAAGGCAAATTGGTCCTTGATGAAAGCAATCATGTACAACTAGAAAACCAATCCATGAAGGTCTACAAGGACCCACTCAATGCTAGTGATGCACGTTACATCATCAATGCTATTAGCATTAATGACAATGTAGAACTATCACATGAATCATTTGTGGTTTGTATACCCTTTGGTGACATTAGGGCCTCAACATCATCTAGACCACAATTTCCTTTTGTCATCAAAGAATGACCTTGGGTGCCCATGACATCTTTTGTGGTTAGGGCCCCACAAAACATTGCAATGATGGCAACCTGGACACCTTTTATCATTAGGATGCTAAGATGTGTAGACCCCCAACCTACCTAGGGTTTGGTGGTGGAAATTGCATCATAACTTGCCCATCCAAAATCTTACCCTAAGAGACATGATGAGCATCTTGTTGACAAAATGACTAGGGAACACATGGAGCTAGGTCCTCCTAATCCCACCCCTTTGTTAGTCATCCCCATGGCCTCATCGTCTCAGGCTACCAACACAAATGTATATACCTGAAAGACAAGAGCTAAGGCTCAAAAGCCCACTACACAACCAAAAGTCTAATCTCCTCCCTGGGAGTTTCATCTCTTAGGATGCATAGAGGAGGTAAAAGCCAACAAAATAACAAATGGTGAAAAAGATTTCTTAGACACGCTTGCACAAGTTAAACAAAAAAGAACACAACTTTGAGTCTATACAACTTGATTATGACCTCGTCTTCTCATCGCGAGGCATTGGTCCACATGCTAGCATCTATTTCTATTAAGGAAGATGTTCCAATAGATGAAAAGGCCATTCATGCCACAATGCTCCCACACACAACTTAAGAGTCAAGGTCAACACCCTTGACATCTTGTGATGAGGAAGTTAAGGTTAACCCTAAAAAGGATTAGGTAGCCACTACACCCATGTTTATAACAATTCATGTAGGCTAGTATAAAATTCATAGGGTGTGTGTCAATGATGGGGTAGCAACTACTATCATTCCATTCCCCGTAGTTAATAAGCTTGGCTTGGTTGATTAGATCAAGCAAAAACAAACAACACGCTTGAAATCCTTCAATGGGACACACATTGTTGTAAAAGGAATAGTCATAATAGATTTTGTGGTAGGGAAGAAATTCCCCACTAACACTAAATTTATTATAGTTGAAGAAATGCCTAGATTCAACCTAATTCATGGGAGGTCTTGGCTAACCCAACTATGAGACATTTCTTCACCTATTCACCAAGAGATTTACTTTCCCTATGAGGGTATAGAGGTGGTGGTCTTTGGGGATAATGTAGCCCCTTTAAACATCAACACTATAGATATAGAACAAGGGTTGGAGATAGAGTTCTCTAAAAATTCACAGCTTGTTTCTAATGAAAATCAATGTTGTTCAGCTAATTTTAAACAACCAAGTAAGGTGAGGGAGCTCTTTAGGAAGAATTTCCCTTCTCTATAAAAAATGAAAGTCTAGGAGAATACCATCATGTGCCTCCCAAGATTTATGCACCACCTAAATTGCATTGGGTTAGAAAGCACCTATGCGACAAAGGCATTCCCTTAGTTTGCTTGCATGTTTAACTTGTCATTTTTCCTATTGCCTATATAGTTACAATTGTATTATTTTTTACATCATACATTAGTTATGTCATTTATTTAATTCATGCAATTTCATTTATCCTTTTGTAGAAAAATTAAAAAGCATAACAAAAAAGAGAAAAAAGAAAAAAGGGGGCTTGGAAAGGCCTTAAACTATCGTTTAGCCTACTAAGGCCTAAAACTAGCAACCAACTCCCTTCCAAATGATGGCATGAAATGGCCTTAAATTAGTAATAGCATGAAATGGCCTTGAACTAGTGATGGCCCTTCTGCCATGGCTTTAAATTGGCAAGGGGCCCACAAGGGTCCTAATTACATCAATCAAATCATAAGTTAAAATTACAACATTACATGAAATACAACAAAATGAGAAGAAAATAATTATCATATTTCTATTGAATTATCAATAATGTATGTAGTTCAATTTTACATACAAAACATAAAATCTTCAAAGATGCAAAACTACTTGATAACAAGGCTACATCTTAGGTATTTTAGCCTATAGTATGTGGTGGAGGCTAAGGTTCTTCCTCTCCCTCTTTTTCCACTACTCCATTGGGTCCTATGCCATCACTTGGAACCTACATTAAATAAAAAAATGATAAATTAGCTAACAAATAAAGTGACATGGAACAAAGAAAAATGATGCAAACTAAACCAACTTGAGAAGGACCCGAATCCATGTCTGGGGGCATCCTATCAAGGCCTACCTCTAAGCATCAGAGGATTTCATCCTTCAATAATAATGTCTAGTCCTCCATGCCAAGGTCAATACGCATGAGGGTTTTCCCTTTTTCTATGGTCATCCATGAAGGTGGCCTTGGAGAAAACCTTGTAAGAGTCACCTCTTCAGAATGTACAATGATCTGTCTTTCCAAGCATACACTCACCATGACATTGCTTGTGAATAGTTTGTAAACCTATTTTACATTGATTATGTCAAGAAATATCTCCTGGCATCAACTCTCCATAGACTCATCTCTGTACTTTTTATGGTAGGCTTTGCATTCTTACTTGTGGTGGTGCTTGTGATTCTTTTGAGTCTAGCCTCACTAGTACACTTTCATGCTATAGTCCTTCTAGTCTTGATTTTTTCTTACTAATAGGTCCATCTAGAGCCATTTCTCAATCACCTCACAGGTGGCTTCATGCTTACCCTAAAAAACTAACCAATACCTAGCATAATTAATTTCAATCATGCACTAGCTACCATCTAGCTTATTACATGTTGTCAGGAAGTCATAGCGAGACTACAAGTCATTTAGTCTTGCCTCTTGGTTTGCCCCATTTTCCTAAAGCTCCTACATCCATTTCCATAGGTGCTCGTTGACACGCTTGCACTCCCATAATTCTCTTGCATTGTCATACATGCGATGAGGCACTTACTCCACTTTGGGGAAAAACTTAGGTATGATGTCAACCTAGACTACTCTGTTCAAGTTCCACTTAAGCTACGAACCTGTCATCACATAATAGACAAAATAGCATTAGTTACAAACCAAACTATATATATATGAAAATGTATAATAAAATAGGCATACCAATCTTAGGGTCTATTTTTTTTATATGCTCTGTCATATCATCCACCATGCTTTACATGAAGGAAAATTTATCCAGAGTCTCTGTCCATAGTTGCATATGAAAGGTGGATGTGAATGTTGAATGTTCAATGGAAACACCAGCCAATACAACATAACACACTTTGCAATTATCAGGTAGCCAACAGCCGATGGTGTAAAACACAAAAAGAAAAAACGATGATGGTGCAAAGCTCTTACCTAACAAGCCCTCAAGTATGATAGCAAGGGGATCATCCATCTACATCCCATCAAAGAAATTTTGAAACTTACCCCTTTTAACTGCAACCCTTATTCTTTGAGTTGCCTTAACACTTTTGTAGCTTCACATTCTTCTTCATCTACCATTTGTCCCTCATGTTAAGGGACATCATCCTCCATGGGCTCCACTACTGCTATAAGCATCCTCTTGCCTATGTTACACAAGTTAGATTTAGAATGACCAATAATGAGTATAAGATAGCATGATGCATGATAGTAATATTAGATAATACATACTTACTTGCAATATCTAAATTCATATCTTGGAGCTTCAATCGTAGTTTTTTATCACCCTCCACTTCACATGAAATTTTCTCCATGAGGCATGGCTTCTTAATCTTTATTTTGGATGATCTCCCTATCTTAGCAATGAGTCATGCCCCTCTTATTTCATTTTTTATTTTTGTTTTTGGGGCCTCCCTAGCACTATTTCATGTGTGATAGGATCATCCAACATTGCCCCTAGTTGTTACCAAAAGTGACTCTCAATCGCCTCTCAAGATTCCTACAACCACATGGTGTGGAATAGGAGGTAGATTCATAGCTTTGAAATCTAAGTGAAATCTTACACCATCCACTATCCATTCTCACAAGTGACCAAAAATTCTACAAATCTTCTTAGGCATGCTACAAAGAAAGCAAAGTGCACATGTGATCGTGCTTGGAGGTTGTGGGGCAGCCTAACGATTTCAGCAAGCAAGCTGTTGATAAGTTAATTAACCTAGTTGTACTGTGTCCCCTTCTCTATCATGTCCCTCATTATCCAATATTGCTCAACCCCAAGAATCTTTCCTTGGTAAAGTAGCTTTGGGAATTCACAAGCTCGAAAGACTGGGTAGAGGTGGTGGACCATGGGTACTTTCACCTCCTTTCTTGGTATTCCTTTACGAGTCTTGGAAGTGCTCAATCATTCCTCAATGTCTCCTCTATGGTCTAGGTCTTTGCTAGTTTTTTCTACAACTGGTAGATCCTTAGAGAAGATGCTAAAAAGATCCACAAAGAATTTATCTATAGTTTTAAAAATCACCCATACATTATGGACATGTGTGCTAAAGCAATCGGTGCTATTAGTGAAGAAGTCAATTAGGACAATCATTTTGGCCACTAGAATGCTTGGGCTAATAGCCATGAGAAGGTCCATGAGCCTAGCCCATTGAAGATTCCTTACATTCTCCACTGAAGCCTCATAGCACAACCAGCGTTGTGAACTCTCAAACTCACCATATTTAAACATGAGAGTGGCCTCCATGTGACTTATAGCAACCATCATAACTTCTCTTGACTTAGCTGTAGCTGCAATAGGTAAAAGTAAAATTAGTAACATGAGAAAAATAAAGTAAAAATTCCATGAAAATAAGTGGCACACAACTCATGTCGCACAAATAGTGTATAGGATGGCAATAGTGGAACTAAAACTTCCTCCATGCTTGGTATGTTGGTTACCCACTCAATGTCCAACCAACCAAGAGCTTGAAACCTCTTGTAAGACTTACAATATCTATGAGGGAGTTATGCTAAGTCTACCTTGATCTACCCAATCATTTCTACACAAACATTCTCAAAAGATGAAAATTCATGTAGGGAAATTTGAGTCAAGTTCAATGCCCCCTCTTCATCATGGAGGCCATCTACGTCAATTCTAAGCCTAGCAATAGATGTGAGAAATTAGCATCTTAAGTCATAATCTAATAAGCAATACAAGAAATTGTAAAAAGACTCACCCTCTAGTTCAATACACTATCCTAAGTGGGTTCTAGAAAAGAGTGTGTAGGCATCAAGCAACAAACATAGTGTTGTTCTTGTTGTAACACTAAAATTCAAGCATTCCCTAGATCCTAGACAAAAGCCTAAGGTCCTTCTAGCCTTGCCTTAAGCTCCCTACTCCTTCATCATGAGTAAGCTGATCAAATATGAACCTTAGAATGCCTCAGTTCACCCCAAGCAATACTATCTCCATTATGATGCCTGCTACTTCAGCTACCAAATGTAACCAAATCATCACACTAACATGGTAGAGAAAAAATTCTAGGAATTTTTGTGCACCTGACCTGAACCATATTGCTTGGTGGCCCACACATGTGTCTAGTTTAGGCACATTCTATACAAGCTTTCTCATGTAGCAAAAAATACCCACCAACTCAACTATGACGTAGACAGGTTTCAACAATACCCTACGATGCCACAATAACAACAAAAGGAAAATGTTAACATTGAATAAGAAGAAAATGCATAAAAATTACACTTAGTATGCTTAACTTTCCACCAAGCCCCATGGGAAAGGGATGTTGGTGTATCCATCTAATGTGTCTGGTCCCCTATGGGCCATAGCACTAACATCTATGTTGTATCAAAAAAATCCACTAATTATTGGTTATGGTCTATATAAAGTGTAACTTTCAAAACTACAAATTTTTTTCTAGGTGTTGGTTACACTCCTTGCAAAGTGTAACAATTGGCAAAAAAAATTTCTAAGTGTTGGTTATGCTTCCCATAGAGCGTAATAAATGCAAAACATTTTCTAAGTGTTGGTTACACTCTCCATAGAGTGTGATAAATGCAAAATTTTTAACTGTTAAAAATTTTTAAAAAAACTGTAGGGTATGCTCAATATAGAGCGTAACCCATTGACTGTGTTTCTTATAAAGCATAATGCTAGGAATCAAATTTTCTAACTTCTGTTATGCTCTTAGGAACATACCCTAGCATGATAGCCATGACCCTCATAGTTGTCCTAACTAGACCATCATGCTCTATCTTCATCCTTGAGCCACCTTAGCTAACTTTTGTCCCATGTCACACACAGGATGCCAAAAAACATTTGTCCCACATCACACATAGGACACCAAGAAAAAAATTTGTCCCACATCATGTGTAGGACACCAAGGATCCCTTGTTCCATGCCAAATGCGGGATGCTAAGAAAACCCCAATCCCATGCTGCATGCAAGATGCCAAACCCTCATAACAAAAAACATAGAAAGCTAAACAAAAAAATGCACCATGTACACCACCTCCCTTGGCCATGACTCATGATCATTGTAGGGGAGATGGTAATCCCTACCCATAGCAGACTACCTTACAAACCTCAAAAACATGAAGGTACACAAAAAATAGGAAAAGAAAATCGCAAGGGTTGAGTGTAGTACCTTACTTAGCCGATAGTGTCTTCCTATGGTCCTCTATATGCACCTTGGGAAGGAGCCTCATTGTGCACTCTCCTTCATCCATGTTAGTGAGATTGGGGTGCTAGTGTTTACTACAGCACATCATGTTTGATTGTTATGCTCTTGCTTTTTTCTTTCTTCTTTATTACACTATAGATTCCCCTCTATTGTCGCTATGCTTTGTCTCCCTTCACCTTAGCCACACTACGCTCCTTGACTATTTGCTTTAACTTTGAAAATGACAAGTTTAAGATAGTAAAATTCATATTTATACCCTTTTGGGTTAAAGGACACATGACCCTCCTAAGGCATCCCATGTCCCATAGGTAATGCAAGACTATCCCATGTCCCATGCATAATAGGAGATGAGCATAGCACCCAAAGTTAGAAAATTTTTTCAACTTTTTCATTGTCCCTATACTTAGAAATTTTTTACATTTTTTCTAATTTCCCAATAAACATCCAGCTTAGCCCCACATTTAAAACCTTCCAAACCATGCTTAAACCCATGTCTCTCGCATAAACTATGGTCCGCTACAACGTTAAAATGGTAATTTTATGGCCAATTAATGCACCAAAACTACTTTACCTATTTTCTTATCTGATTTGAAAACTACACAGTTAGGTGAATTTTCATAACATTGTATTTCTTATTTTACACATTTTTCCTTAAGACAGGTGACACTTAACATTTTTTTTGATAGGATTATAGAATGAATGCATATGATTGTCTTTGTTCACCCTTAGTCTTGACTGGACCTTATGGAGGTTCCACAAGATGTATAAACACTAAGCTCCTAGACTTTGAGCCATTCAATTATGATACAAATGTAGCATCCCTAGAGACATCTCTAGATTGGCCAAACCATCTAGTTAGAGCTCTAGACTTAGAAGTAGGTGACGTAACTAAGGATCCTCTCATAGAAGTCCCTATAGTAACATGTAAAGGTGAGGCAAAGACATTGAAACTTAGTTCCTTATTAAAGCCTCAAATCAAAAAAAGCATCTCTAAAGTTCTCAATGATAACATCAATGCATTTGCATGGTCCTACGAAGACATGCTAGGCTTGAACCTTTGCATAATATAGCACAACATTATCCTTGATCCTTGCATAAAACTAGTCAAATAGAAAGTTTGCAAAGTCAAGCTTGAGGTGGCATTGGCCATTCGCAATGAAACCACTAAGCTTTATAAAGTTGGTTTCATCTGGGAAATTGATTACACTAACTAGGTTTCAAACATTGCAGTTGTCCTTAAGAAAAATGAAAGCATATGAATTTGCATAGACTTCCAGGACTTAAACAAGCTAACCATCAAAGATGATTATTGACCAACTCATTAATACTATGGTTGGTCATGCCTTGTTGTCCTTTATGAATGGGTTCTCAAGGTACAACCAAATTTGGATCAACCCAAAGCACCAACTCAGCACCACCTTCATGACCCCCTAGGATACATTTTGCTATAAAATGATGCCCTTTGGACTAAAGAATGTAGGAGCAACCTATCAACATGTGATGACATATATCTTTAGTGATTATTTACTAGACTTACTCAATGACTATGTTGACGATATAGTAGTTAAGTCCAAGTTAGCTCACAATAACACAGATCACTTGGACCATGTCCTCAAATGTTGCCTTACACATGACCTTCAGCTAAACCCCCAGAAGAGTGTCTTTGGCATCAAAACCAGTCACATGCTAGGATTTGTAATATTAGAAGCAGGTATACATGTAGACCCCGATAAGGTTAAGGCTATCACCAAATTAGCACCATTGGCAAAACATAAGGATCTACACATGTTATAAGGTAGATTACAATTCATATGTAGGTTCATCACAAGGTTGACCAACAAGTTGTAGCTAATGAAACATTTGCTCAAAAAGGGGATCCACTTTGACTAGACAACTCAATGCCAAGAAGCATTTGACAACCTCAAAAAGGAGTTGGCTTAACTTCCAATAGTTTACCCTCCACAAGGAAATAATCCATTCTACATTGACCTTGCAACATTAGATACATCCATTGCTTCTCTACTTTGTCAAAAGCAAGATGATGGCTCAACGGTTCCTATTTACTACTTAAGCCATGTGCTAGTAGCCCACGAGGCAAAATAGAATGATGTAGATAAGAACTATCTCATCTTAGTTTTTACACTCAAGAAATGAAGATACTATCTTTTTCACAATCAGGTTAACAATATCTATAAAAGCAACATACTCCATGAAATTAACATGAACATGTATGAAAGTAGTCTAATTACATGATGGAAGCTAATAACTATGGAATTTGACCTACACTACATAGCACAAGCATCCATAAAAGGTCAAGCAATAGCCGTAGAACTCATGGCATGATCAAGAAATAATAGATTCAGAATTATTGGATGAATATGTCAATGCCATAAATCAAGTACTTGCAAATTTTGAAGTAGGTTTACACTTTGATGGTGATTCAACCACATAAGGTGGTATTGCCATTGTCATTATCACATTTCCATCTAGGGAGATTTGACCCTTCATGTATCACTTTACATTTCCTTGTACAAATAATGTGGTGGAGAATGAAGGTATCCTTAGAGGTGTCTTAGTAGCTCAAGAGTTAGGAATCCAAAACATGGCAATCCAAGGTGATTTGTAGCTAGTTTTCAACCATGTTACAAAGGTTTGCATTTTCAAGGCATAACATTTACAATCTTACTATGATTCAGTGAAACATTTGCTCAAATAATTTGCAGCTATAGATGTCCAACGTATTTCCTATAATGAAAATGCCATTGCTGATGCATTAGCTACTTTAGCCTTAAGCATAGCACCAAACATGTTTTCTGCATTTCCTGCTTCAATAGTGAATTGCGTTGAACCTATAGCTCAAAGAATAAGCATTGCATCCTTAGATGTGACAAGCATGGTTTACTCTCAAGAGTGGTATGACAATATTAAGACATACCTCCAATAGGGAGAGCCTCCGCAAAATCTAACCTCTACCCAAAAAGACATAGTATGAAAGTGATCATGGTAGTATGTCCTTATAGGTGATAGAACCTTGTGTCGTAGATCCTATGATGAAATACTGTTAACTTGCATTAGTGGTAATGAACTGCAAATGATCATCAACCAAGTCCATGAGGGACTATGTGGAGGCCACATAGCCCCAAGGCAAATGGCAATAAAAATCAGATGCCTAGGCTACTATTGGCCTTACATAGAGCACAATTGCATTTCCAAGGTTAGGACATGTGGCGTGTATCAGCAACATGGTAACCTAATGCATGTGCCACCCATAGAACTACATATTACGTAGATCACATGGTCATTCCAACATTGGGGGTTGGATATCATAGGACCTATAATTCCCAAGTCTTCCTCAAGACATAGCTTCATCATTACCACAACTAAATATTTTACAAAGTGGGTTGAAGCCATTTCCTTTAGGAGGACAACATCACAATAGGTTTGCAAATTCATTCTAGATAACATAGTGACTTGATTTGGTCTACCCATGATCATAGTCATAGAAAATGGACCATAATTTAGCAGTGCAGAAACTAAAGCCTTCTACAAACACCTTAGCATTAAGCATTCCTTTTCATCATCATACAACCCATAGGATAATGGCCAAGTTGAGGCTATAAACAAAGTCATTGTCAACCTTCTAAAGATGATGCTTAGCAACAACAAGCGATGATGACATGAATAGCTATTCTAGGTGCTATGGGCCTACTACACAACATGCATAATAGCAATAGGTAAGACACCATATAGTCCTGTATATAGATCTAAAGCAATATTGCCTCTTGAAATACAGGTTCCATCGCTGCATGTGATCCTCTTGAACTTCATTAATGAGGTTAAGAACAATGATTTGAGAACCATTGACCTTGACTCTATAGAGGAGGAGTTGTAGAGGAGGAGTGCATGCAAACACTTGATTTCATCAAGTGGTACCAAAAAAAAGTAATGGTAGAAGCACCATCACAATCAACATCAATGCTTGATCAAGAAAGGGAACCTAGTCCTCAAGGTCATTCGCGAGCCCATAGAAAAATTCTCAACTAACTAGAAAGGACATATCTTGGTCATAAAGGCCTATGACAATGGAGTATTCAAGCTTTTTGATCTATATGGCAATGAGTTTGCCAATCCAATTAACCACTCATACCTGAAGTCATACTACACCTAGTACGTAGTGTTATGCCAACAATAAAGTAAGGTAAGTGAACATCTGCTATGATGTTAAACTAGCATAGAACATCTACTATGATATTAAACTAATACAAAACATTTTCTATGATGTTAAATTGGAACATAATGTCCTTGGGTTATGACATTAAACTACCATCCATAGCATCGTGTGCTATGACCTTAAACTGGCCATCCACCATTCACTACAATGTTAAACTAGCACATCATGGTTTGTCCAAACCTTAAACTGGGTTCACAATCTACTAGAAACTAGCATAGAATGTGGTCTACCAAGACCTAAAACTAGGTTTACAGTTCAACATTCATACTTCAACACACATAGTTCTATGGATAAGAAAGCGTGAATACTTTCAATCCTCCATTGCCTACCCACACTTCTCAGGCAAGATGGGATGGGGCAATGCAGTTCCAGAATGAAGCTCATGTCATTAATAAAAAATCCTCTATGAAATTTGTAGTGTTACCATCCTTGGCATCTTACTGATCTTCCAACGATGCCTTTTGGCATCTTTCTGACCTTCCAAAGCTACCACCATCAGCACCAAGCATTCTAGTGAAGGCTCTCACCATCAGCATCAATCACTGGAGAACCAAAGGTACTATGGCCCAGCCATAGCACTACCATCCTTCAACCCTCACCATTGCCTGAGCTCAGAAGAGCATGCAGCATTGTGGCTCCCCACCATGCTGCTAGGTTTCCTGGATCCTGCCTTTGGTAAGAACTCCCAAGCACTTGCATTGCCAATGCCTTTAGCCACTTGGATGCTCACTTTTGGTGTGGCTGCCGAAGCTTTTAAATTCTATCATCATCGATGCCTACACTGGCCTTTCTACTTTGGGCACTGCATGCACCTACAACTAACATAGCACTCATAGCCCTTATAGTGCCCTTGCAAATAGGACTTCATCTTCATCTCACATGGTGTGTTTGTTTTTTCATGTTTTCTCTATGTTGAGTTTGCAAGATGAAGCCTTGGTGGTGCCATTCAAAGGTGCATTTCATTGTAGTGGTAGGTTGTTGCACTAATCTAATGTGTCCATTTTGGCTTGCTAAACTACTTAAGAGTGCACATACCTACTACCACACTATAGCTAATTTACCCTCTACCTCTTAATCTTATATTTTCCCACACTCCTTACAAGCTTTCTAGATGCACATGGAACTATTCTTGTAGTCAACTATAGAACCCATGATAGACGTAACACAACTCGTCCCATGGGGAGCCTTTGTGGGCTGGTCAAAGCCCCAAATAGATGTAATATAACTCATCCCAGGGAAGAAACACCTGTCCTACAAATGCAACATGGTTATCTCTAAGCAAATTTTTTCGAGTAGTGTGTAGTTTTCTTGGCAACAAAACATCTTCCAAAAAAAAGGAAAGAAAAAGAAAAATAAAAGAAAAGAGAGACAAAAAATAATATATGTGTGTAGAACTAAGAGTAAAAGAAAAATGCGAGAAAACAAGTGTCCAAGTAAAATAGCAAAGTTTTTGTTTTGCAACCGGTCCAGCCCTAGATTGACCATCTCACAAGCACTCCAATGAAATGCCAAAATTCTAAGGGTAGGCCATATTCACATGTTTACTGCCTCACAAGCACTTCAATGAGGGATCATGCATTAGCAACAAGCCATCGTGATGCTACATCCTATAACTACATCTATAATGAACATCCTCTCCATCCGTTGTTCCTTGATCCATCTCTCTAACCTATTTCCTATCATACTTTATTCCCCTAAGAATTCTTAAGCATGGTGAAGTGTTCTCTAATCAGGCACTAAAAAGTAGTGTTGATGTCATGTTCATTGTGTTGTTTCATATTCTTTGTTGATGTCTCTCAAGCTAATCCTCCAGACGTCAACAAAGAGGGGCCAATGAAACACCACCAATTTCAAGTTTTTGCAATTGAATGGAAAATTTGTCTAAGTGTCAAAACTTAGCAAATTTTTTCTAAGTTTGGTGTTACTCTCTCTAGTGTAGTAAGCATAGCACACATTGAGGCCTATTTTACAAGATTTTTCTAAGTGTTAGCAATAGTCTCATGAAAAATTTTCTAAGTGTCCTACTACACTCCCTAGCATAACCATCGTAGCACACATTTCCATGGCTAGTTTGACCAAGTATCAAGCTATAAGTGGTTAGAGATTGCTTGGGATGGATGAAATAGTTCAGCAAATTTTCTATCTCTTGGGCTGTCACACTTGCTACACTCCCTAGTGTACCTTTCTTGACACATAACCAGTAGCCAGCTCATCCAAGTACCAAGCTAGAGGTTGTCAAAAGTGCTCAGGATAACAAAAATAGTTTGGTAAATTTTCTATCTTTTGGGCTATCATACATTACTATGCTCTCTAGCTTACCTAGCTTAACACATGTCCTAGTAACCAATTTTCCCAAGTACTAGGCTAGAGGTTGTCAAAAGTGCTCAAGATGGCAAAAATAGTTTAGTAAATTTTCTATATTTTAGGCTATCACACTCTACTATGCTCCCTAGTGTACCCAACTTGACACATGTTCTAGTAGATAGTTTGCCCAAGTACTATGCTAGAGGTTATCAAAAGTATCTAGCTTAACACTCGAGAAAAGCCTTTGATAACCTTCAAAATCCTCTAGAACTCAAAATTAGCCATTGTCCCAACTCTAATATCCCTCTAGCAATTAAGATCAGTAGTTTGCATTTCTTTTACAACCTCATTGATCTCCAAAATTGTCCCTATGCTTGGCCCTACTCAAACGAGGGGAAGGACGTAGTCCTAAAGCCTAGCCTCCAAGTTGCATTGTTGTTGCACTATTTGTAGGTACATTGTGATATCTCAAACTCTTGCACATGTAGTTTGGGTAGTGTGGTCATAGTTCAATAGTCTCTATATACCCTTCACTATCTTTCAAAGTGTAACATTTAGCTACTCTCATGAGAGCATAACATGATAGTGTAACCCCATCTATGTTGATGCCATGTGGCACCCCTACCATGTGGCTTCTGATCCATGTTTCATGCTAAACCTAGCCCTATAAATACCCCTATGTCTAGCACTCTAGGGATTGGCAAATCAAAGAGCATTGAGCATTTAAGTTGTCTAAGCATTTGAGCTTCACACCTTGGCATATCCCAAAATGTAGTCCAACATTGCACCTGTAGAACATGGCAATAGCCAACCCAATAGGTTTAGCCTCCCTTATAGCCACTAGCTTCATGTCCCAAATGTCCTAGAGACTGTGACTACACTACTACACTACCATTGTGCCTCCTTGATGTTGTGTACCATTCTCACCTCCTATCTAGGAAAAGTTATGCTTCCCAATTTTGGGGTAGTGCATTTCTTTATCCTAAAGCTCTATTTCATTTATTTTCTAAGAATTTTTCTTTGATATCAAGCATAAATCTTACATTTCTCCACTATTTAATACATATTTTCATGCTCACATCACTATTTTCGGGCTGGGACTCTCTACTACACTCTTGCTTACTGTCCTGATGTTTGCACATAATGCTCTACAAACCCCTCTTACAAACGGTTGTTCTAACATCACGTAAGTCCCTATTTGATTGACCAGACCATTCAAGGCACCTCATTTCCATTTCTTAGCATGGCCCTTGCACAAATTTAGGGTTACGCTATATGCCCACCAACCTCTTGGTGTTCCAGCCATTGACGTTTTCAAACGTCATAATGATAATACTTATATTGATAAAAGGGTTTCTTTTTCAAATTTCAATAACTTGAACATGAACTATCCCATATCCCTTTTCCCTTTCTATGTTACTATTTATGTTGCTACATGCAACACACTACCTAGTGATTTGCTACTTAGATGCTCCTTGTTGTTGCAACTATTAGTCATTATTGGTTAGTGTTCTTCTCATCAAGCTATTGATACCACTTGTTGTAGCTACTATGTACTACCACCATGGTTTCTTGTAGCCATTAATGAATCTACTAAGTTCTCTCTTTTCTTTGCTTTCTATTATTTTCTTTTAAATATTATGATCTTTCTAAATTATTTCATCTTCTATATTTTTTTGAAAATAATTTAATATTTTCAAATTTAGCAATTTTATTTAAATTATTAGTTGCATTTCTCTTCCATCGAGACTATTCTTAGGGTATCCATGCTCATAAGCAAGGTGCCCTAGGCAATAGCCCTGTCAAATCAAGAACTCTAGGAGTGTTATACATTAGTGTGCCTTCATGGCCCAACTTTTCACATCAACACCCTCTCTAGTGCTAGAAGGAGGGAAACCATTATGATTTCCATCAACCAACTTTCATTCCTCTATTATCTTATCCTTAGTTTTGATTTTCTTTTTCTTCTTCCTACTTTAATCAAAAAATCCATAAAAAATTAAAAAAAAAAGAGAAAATTATCTTTTTATGTCTACTTATTTATGTAACAACTAAAAATCTCAACCACTAGAAAGCCAAGGATTCTCAACCATGAATAGTCTCAGTTATGAATCCCTATGGCCTCTAAAGAAAAATGGAATTTATAGTATCCTAGATGATCTAGTAAATTAGCCAAGGACTTAGGGGGATGTAAATTGAGATTGTGAAATATGTAAAAATTGCAAATTTGAAAACTAAAACGAATACAAATTTCACATTAAAGGAAACTATAAATGTTATTTAATTAATAAAGAATGAGTTTAAATATGTGTACACAAGTGCACATAAGAGAGTAAAAAGGGATTCACTTGGGTGTTAGTTCCAAGTCTATTGAAGTTGATAGAATCCACTTCATGATCTAGATGCTTAGCCACTCCTAATGTTATTGAACCTCCTCTGCTACTACTCAAAATCTACAATGTTGGTCACTACTAGGATTATAAAATATGAAGGATTATGATTACCAAAATGCTCCACATTGGGATTTGGTGATCCCAAGAGGGCAGCATTGACACCTAAGGCTCACAAATCGCAAAGGGAGTAATAGGGGTAGCAAGGCTATAATGGTTCTATGCTAGAAGGCTTCAAGAAGCTATGTTTCTTCTAGGTAGCAAGAGTTCCTAAATGCCCAAAATGCTCTATGCTCAAAAATTCCAAATTCTAGAACCTTAAAATTATCTAGGGGTTTGGTTTTTATAGGTTTTTGACCATGAAATGGACTAAAAATTTGCTGCAAATAGCTGATATATTGGGTTGCAAATTGGCTGCAAATTGTTACAAATTTATACTATGTCAAGGGAGATAGGTGCCCAAAATCTAGGGAGGTTACCATATATGGAAAGTATTATACCCTCCATGGTCATTCCATTTACCCAGATAGTAATGGAGGTGCACCTTCCACACTAGCTTTGTTGCTTCCATGCTAGGTCTTTAACCTTCCATCCTAGCATTTTAGGGTTCTTGTTGGAGTTGATGTGACATTAAAATATTGGTCATGTTTCTTCTATGCTAGGGAGGAAGTGTCAACATTATAAGGATGAAAGATCAATGCTAGGGATGAAAGATCAATGCTATGAGTGAAAGTCAAAGCCTTCCATGCTAAGTATTATCCCCCTTCTATGTTGGGGATTGGTGATATCAATTCCCCTACATCCCTCCATGCTTGTTTTGATGCCTCTACACTAGCCCTCATGGATTACAAACTTCACATTTACAATGAAGTTTTGCCTTGGGTTTCATCGGATGGAGTTACAAAGATTACAAAATCCAAATATGGTGGTGTTTCATTTTCCCTTCTTTGTTGGTAACTGGAGGATTAATCCAAGAGGCACCAACAAATAATAAAAAACACCAGTGTAGGTTCACCACCAACATTCCCTCTGCAAGATTCATCCAGTTATGTCAAATCATGCTAAGGAGTGCTTGTGATGATGGGATAAAGCTATGATGAAATGATGGTAATAGGGTTGGAGTCAAATGGTAATGAGGGCTTACAATGCATTCTAAGTGTTGAAATCATGGCTATAGCATGGTACTAACATGTTTTGAAGTATTGGTCACTCAGTAAATACACTTGAAGACACAATCACTTCACTCTATAATTTCTTTGGCTATTGGACTTTGAGGCTTCATTAGCCATATGGCCTCTTGGTAATTTGCTTACCCACTATTTTTTTGAGGTAAAGCCTTTATTGGGTTTCATTTCCAGTGCTAGTTTGATATGGTCTTCTCGTTGAATGATTTGCATTACACTCGAAAAATTTGTGTTTCCCATAAAACTATTTCTATTTTATGGAATTAATTATTTTTCCAATAAATGAGTTATGTTACATTCAAGTGGAATTAAGGATAGAACGTGATGAAGAAATTTACTTGGCTATAGTGCATAAGTGGCAAACATAGGTCAGCAATTTTTTCCAAGGTATGGAAGGTCATAATCAGGCTATGGGATTTGGCTTAAGAAGTGATTCTATATGAAGGGTAATGGTACAAGCACTCTTGGAAAAGCAAGATAAACTCACCAAATTTTACACATCGAGGTCACATGGTGACTTGTTGCCATAATAAGTTGCACGCTTGCAATTTCTTCAAGCTTCATCTTGCAAACACAACTATAAGAGGACATGAAAACTAAGAAAATAAAACATGTTATAAAATTATAATGCATATAGACCACATTGAATGATAAAACCAAGCTACCAAGATCACTAATGTTGTTAATTTAAGGCAATGGTACTAGTTTAAGGCCCTAGTAGGCCATGATGGTGATTTAAGATCATAGTGGATCATGGTGCTAATTTAAGGCCTCAACAACATATAGTAAAGCAAACTCACTTATTGATAATCATTGATGTTATGGCTTCCACATTTTACATGTAGGTCACATGTAATAAGGCTTTAGATAGGAATGGTTGATTAGATTGGCCAACTCATTTGCATCCATGTCTATAATTTTAAGTGCTCCATTTCTATAGGCTCTAGTGACAAGGAATGATCCTTCCCAGTTGGTTGAGAATTTATCCACATACTTGTGGATGGCTTTGAGGACCAGGTCACCTTCTTTGATCTTATACTTGGTCAAGTTATGGTGGTGCTATTGTTTCTACCTCTCTTGATATTACTCAATGTGAGAAAGTGCCTACATATGTTGCTCCTCAATAAAGTCTAGGTCTATTGTTTGTAGCTCCTTACTTTGCTCATGATTGATGAATTCATTCAAGACCACTTAGAGCAATGGTACATGTAATTCAAGAGGTAAAATAGCTTCAAAAGCATAAACTAAGCTATAAGGTGTTACACTAGTTACTATATAGTAGGTTGTATGATAAGCCCAAAGTGCATGGACAAACCGCTCATGCCATTTATGCTTGCTTTTTTTTATCATTTTCTTGAGCAAGTTGATGATGGCCTTGTTTCTTGCTTTTTCTTATCCATTGGCTTGAGGGTAATAAGGGGATGAGAAAGAGTCCTTAATGACTAGGTCATGACATAAATCCTTTGTTTATTAGCTACTAAATTATGGTCCATTATCTATAACTATTTTCATGGTTATGCCAAAATGAGCTATAATGTTATCCAAGATCAATTTATAGACTTGTTCAAACATACACATCCTTAAGGGAATAATTTCAACCAATTTAGTAAAGAATTCAATTTTAGTGATGATGAAGCTATGCCCTATTGATGACTTAGGAATTTTAGGTTCAATAATATCCAACCTCCATCATTGCAACAATAATGTTATCTGAGTGGTGTGCAATCTACTTAGTGGTACATGTATTAAGTTATTATGCCATTGGCATGTGTCATAGATTTTAACCTTCTATAGATCATCATTCTAAACATAAGTCCAATAATAACCTAATCATATAATTTTAGTGATCATGGTTCTAGGCCCTATATGTCCCTCACAAATACCCTCATAAACCTACTCTAGGACTATTTTGGCTTCAGTTTTACCCAAGCACTTTAACACTACACCATCATAGGACTATTGACATAATGTGTTATCACCTACAATGACATACTACTTTAATATTTTGTGTATAATGTCCTTTTGAACAATAGTGAGGCCTTATGAGGATTCATCATGCATACAGTAAACTTTGATATCATCATACCATTCCCTAGCTAGAATAGTTTGAACTATAGCCACAAAGCTATCTTTAGCATTCTATGTAATGGGAATAGTGCAGTCCATGGTTAAGGTGGGCAACCTACTAAGCACATCAAGTGTTACACTGAGGGCTAATGTTGTGATTGTATTAGCTATGATGTTCTTATTTTGGGGTATGTGTTGGATATCAACATCTATAAATTGTTGTAAAAAATGCTTCCCTAGGTTATAGTAAGGTTGTAAATGTTTGGATTTACATGCATAGACCTTTGTTACTTACTTAACCATAATTTGGGAGTCACCTTTGATTATTAACAACTTGATTCCTAGATCACAATCTACCATCATCCCTCTAATCAAACCCTCATACTTTGTTATGCTATTGGCACATGAAAAAATAAAACAATAGTTGAAGGATCAAATTTCACTAGATTAGAGTGTTATGATAGCAGCAACACTAGTCCCATGGGTATTTGAAGCTCCATCAATGTGCATGATCAACTCATAATCCTTAGGCACTTGGCTAACAATGTTGATATGTTCATTAGGGAACCCAAGATCTAAGCTTTCTTGTTAATCAATAAGTGATATCCTGAGTTGTATGATTATAGCTTGACCTTTCATTGAGGATTGAGAGATGTAATGAAGGTCAAACTCGATAGTTATAACTTTCTATTAAGCTATATAACTAATTTGTAGCTTTTCGTCATTATGGCTCTAAGTACATTGGCTTTGCAAATGACATTGACCTGTCTTCTAAAGAGGTAGTGTCTCCACTTCTTCAATGAGAAGACTAGTACTATAAAATACTTCTCCACTTCAGTGTACAAGGTCTCATGGGCAAATAATGCATGGCTAAGGTAGTGTACAGGCATCTTGGCATCATCATCATGATTCTGATAGAGTATAAAGGCAATGGACGTGTCAAAGACAGTAAGGTAGATGTAAAATGGTTTATCCTCTTGTGGAGGATAGATTGTCAATAGTTGCACCAACTCTTGCTTAAGGTTTTCAAAGGGCTCTTGGCATTGAGACATCCATTCATAGTGAAACCCTTTCTTAAGTAAGTGTTACATAGGTTGTAACTTATCTATAAGGCTACCAATAAAACTACAAATAAATTGAAATCTTCCTTGTAATTCCTAAATATTCTTAAGGTTTTTAGGTGCTACTAATTTGGATATGGCCTTAACCTTATCAAGATTGTCATGTATCGCTAATTTATATACTATAAAGCCAAGCACCTTACTAGTATTAACACCAAAAACATACTTCGTAGGGTTAAGCTAGAGCTCATACTTAAGGCATTACTTAAGCACAAGATCTAGGTCATTAGCATGGTTGTTGGAAAATTTGAAATTAATGACTATATCATTCATGTAATTGTTGAGCAAACCTAGCATGTCATTGCTAAAGATATAGGTCATGGCTCTCTAGTAAGTTTATCCTACATTATTAAGACCAAAGGGCATCATAGTATAGCAAAAGGTACCTAAAAGAGTTATGAAGGTCTTGCTAAGTTGGTGTTTTAGTTTTATCCTAATTTAGTTATATCCCAAGGGATGAGCGACAAGTTTACCCTACATCCAACCATACGAATCACTAATATTTATGCATGATCTGATTGAATTCCAAGGATCTTAGATTTCTTTATACACTGATTCTAATAGGTGAAACTAACTATTTCAATCGTTGTCTTCCCAAATACACTTGTGAAGTACAATGGTATGGTTATGTATAATTGAGGCATATGATTCTTTTTATGTTCTAAGTCATCTATGGATATAGAATAATTTATAAATGTATTTAATTGCTGAAGTAGTCTAACAAATAGATAACACTTAACTAATCCTAACATAAGCATATGTTCCCACTTGTCATACACATCCTAAATACATATAGTGCTACTAGGTTACCAAACACTAAGCATTACTAGGATTATCAAGTTTTCCATGTATTCTTAGAGTGGTCATACTTATATTTACTATTTAATTTATCTTAATAAATTACTTTAATTACCTAAAAAATTAAATAAAATTTCTTAAAATATTAAATTCTTAAATAAATAATTAATCTAGTTCATGTGTTGCAAATTTTGATTAGAAAGATTTTCTTTATTCTCACACACACTGAAGTGCTAAGGTACAATAGTGCTCAAATAAAGATAAATATACTCTTTCACTTCTACTATAGGCACTTAGAAAAAAATTCTAACTATTGGAAAGAAAAACTATAAGAACTTCATTATAACTATGAGACTTGATGCCATAAATGTAGTAGAAGGCACAAATCTATAGGAAAAAATAAGGTACCCCATCAATAGGTACACATCAACAAGTCAAATCCTACATTGACAAGATCACGTCGAAGAGACCCCGTTGATGTGAACAAACCATGTGATTCATCATATCCCCACAACTAAATGAAAACTCATCTTTTAGTTATTTAAAAAATTGGAAATATGTGGAATTATTAACTAACAAAACAAAGACATAAACAACATGACAAAAACTAACTGCTTGAGTATATGGTTTTCCAATGATTACAAAATTTTGATCTTTAGGATAAAAAATTAAACACCAAGGAAAAATTGAAAAATATAATTCCTTTGATGGGAAAAAGATGATGAAGAATATCAAATAATCTAAAGCAATGAAGGCTCCTAAGGTTTTGAAGGGCCTCCTCTTGCTTCGAGCACACATGGTGGTTGAGGCAATTGTGGTTGTCTTGAAGCAACTATAACTTTTGGTGGAAGATGAAATGTGTCCAATAGTGCTTTTATCTTCTTCTCCTTACTTTGGGATCATTCACAATCCATGATGCATCACCATTATGAGCTGGAATGGGAATATCCTGTGAACAAGACATTATTGGGAATAGCTCCTTAACATTCATGAACCAAGTAGCAAATTGTTTATGTTTGATATTCAATGCTTTGAGTGCATTACATAGCTCTTGGTAGTCATTCATTCTCCTATCTAGGTTCTTAGTAATTGATCATTAATCAGTGAACTTCACCTTGAGAACCTCAAGTTTGACATTGGCAATCGCAAGCTTTTGCTTGGTGTTTTTGTGATGCCTAAACTCTATATCATATAGCAAGTATAAGATACCCACTTCTTTCTCCAATTCTAACTGTAATCTATTAGTAGTCAACATCACTAGATTTTCATAATGGAGATTTGCAAGCTCCATGTACTTCATCATCTCTTAGATCTATAGCCCTTTCATGTAGATCTTGACTTTATTGTAGTCATTGATCCCATCAAAGATAGGCTACTAGACATTGCCTTCTTCCTTGCGCTATTCGAGGGTCATTTGAATGTGATTTTCATTAATTTATTTTTGTAGACCAACCTGATCAATATAATGATTCTTAACTCTCTTAAATTTCAGAGCTTTGTAGATTCTTGATGAAGGGCTCAAACTTCCTTCATGGAGAGATTTCTATTTTTTGATACCAATCTTCTAAATTCATTATTTACTCTAGCTAACTTCTCCTATTGTTAATGGATAAAATCTTGCATTTTTTGCTTCTACACATCAACATTCTATAGGTAATGATTTTTGTAGTTAAACTTTCATTCTCATGGCATGCTTAAACAACGTGCTAAATGGTATACATTTTGGCATTGGCCAAGGACTAGTCAAAGATGGCAGTCTCCTTCACATCATCAACATTTTTGAGCTTGTCTTGAAGCTCCTGAAAAGCTTCATCTTGGGTCAATTTAGGATTTAGAAATGTCAATTTAGCAAGGTAGGCTCTTAATTCAGTAACCTTTGTAGTCAAACTTTTGTTTTCATCTGAATCTGTTTCATGTTGCCCCTCCAGTATGATGCATTTGCCTCATACTTCTAGTAGCTCTGACTAGGTTATAATAATGGTATTCAAAAGATGAAAGACATTCAAAATTAGTTGCCTAATTCCCACTAATTAGTCCAACAACTGCTTGTGTTGGATTGCACTCAATCTACCACTAAGGGTTCCTACAAATTTCTACACGCATCTGAGTGTAGGAATGTCTGATACAGATGCTATAAGTACATTTAATGCTTTGATAATTCTATCAGTAATGACCTCTACCACTATCTCCTACCCATGGTGTTGCATCACCAAGAGAATTACCCCCTTGCCCTCCTCTAGATGCACTAAAAAAGTAGCAATGTTCCTAGAAAATTTTTGGAATTTCTAATGTTGAGAGAAAGCTATCATTACCTCTTAGGTGCCAGGAATTGATCTAGCAAGTAGCTACATTATTTGGGCTGAGAAAATTGGCCCACACCCTTCCATCTGTCTTAAGGTTCAAGCCACTTTGTTGAGGTTGCTCATTGCAAAATGATACATAGATAGATAATCACTACTCATTCTTGCTTGCTAATCCTGCTTCCATAAGATCTACTCTCAAATCTCACATATGAGCTTAATGTCAATGTCGGACTTGGGCTTTGTTTCATGAATGGGTGGTGGAGGTGGTGGTTGCTGCTCCTATTCTTAAATGATTTTGGTAGGAACTTTTTCCTTCATAATCTTTGCCCAAGAAGTAGATGGAGAGTGTCAGATGATGTCATTTGTGTAGAATGTTATTCCATCCCTCTTCCATAATTTCTGGATCAAACATGGGAAGGGGAATGCCTTTCTTTAAGCCACTTCTCTATCTTAAGATAGATCAGCTATGGAAGGTAAACTGGGAATCTAGTGCATAAAGTAGAACATGCATAGGTAGAGAAAGCTATGATCTTGCTTGGCCTCATCATTGGATTAAGGTGGAAGGCTATAATCTTAAAGTATGCATGCTATCTCATGGTGAGTGCACCAAAATCCTTATGATCTACTACATAACACCATTGCATCCATTCTTTCTTAACACCAAGATCTTCTTGCATGGGGATTTTAGCAAGGTTTGCCCCAATTTCTAGTAATCCAAGGGTCTCTACAATGGCTTTCACTAAGAAGAACACTAAAATGTCCTAAATCTTGACTATTGAACCATCTTGCTAATTATTCCAAAACAAGTATGTCTCTCCCATGTACCAGTCCCCACTGAAAGTGATTGTGGACCACATGGAAGAGTTCTACAATTGAGCTTTAACTTCTAGAGGTACAAACTCCAAAAAACATCCAAAGTTCAACTCTTGGAGCATGAATTTCTAGACCTCCTTATTTACGATATGCTTCAGGAAAGCCTCCATCAAGATAACCTCAAGGTTCGATTTAGGCTTTAGTGCCTCATCTCTATGAGACTATTCTATTATGATCACTTCTTTAGAAATCTACTAGATAGATTTCACTTTGGAATCCCCCAAAGAGGTTCCATTGCATGGGTCTCTAGTTTCTCATGAAGCTATTCTTGGTCCCTTCCCACTCTTGGCCATTTTTCCTTTGGTTGGGATGGTCCTCCTTCCTTCATGTTCTTTTCTTTAGGTGTCATTTGTGATCACAACACAACCAAGGATTAGCATATAAGCAACTTATACCATTTTAGTACCTTGTCTCATTGAACAGTTACACTTAGGCTAAGTTTAGCCCATGGCAGATTGATCATTTTATTATTATTTTAATGATTTTTTAGTTAGAATGACACTGGGACTTCTTGGAAGGGTTTAAATCTCATGATTTGATGTTTTCATGTTGATTTCTTAGTTAAACCTTTCAAGGAGTTATAAATTTTTTCAAGAAAATTTTCATCAAGAACTTAGAATTTATGGCCCCCATGACAAAGAACATAACTTTAGTAGCTATAGGATCAAAGCATAGAGTGATTTAGACAAATGATTAGAAAGACATGGCTCCTAGAAGACTCTAGGCTCTAGAAAGTTAAAAAACTCCCCCATTTATGAGAAAATGTAAAAAATTTTGAAGTGTTCATGTGTATTTATAGGCATTTTTGCCTTGCATCGATGAGATCCCATCAATGGGGTCACGTCAATGAGTGGGATGCATATACAAGGCCTCATTGATAAAGCTATTGGATAAAATTTTTCACATTAAAAATTTCAAAAAATATTAGGAGTTTTGTTATGAAATTATGGTCAATTGAGAGCTAGAAAAGCTATGAACATGATGAAATACTTGAAGAGGATTTATGAATGCACAAAAATTGGAGAATGATTAAGAGCATGAAATTTTATGGAGAAAAATATCTTAAGAAACACATAGTTGGATGTAATCGATGGGGTGCATGAAGGATTTGATTGCAAAAATGCCTAAGGATAAGCAACTTAACTAATCCAACAAAGAGATATGCAAGTGGATCCTCCCCATAGCAGGCTCATGCCATTTTTGCTCTTGCATATCCTCAAACCATGGAGTTTGTGGATCCCATAAGTGATGAATCATTATGAAAAGTTAAGGATTGAATTTGGAAGAATCTACCTAAGAATTTCAACACATCAAACTAAGACACCAAAGAAAAACATGAACACCCAACAGTGAGGTGAATTACAAAAAGCATAAATGGATGATAGAGAAGATGGAATGGAATTTCTAATTGTGGTCACATGAAGTCCCTTGTGGATTTTATGGTTAAATGACCTGATAAAATCCATCCTTAGTCCAGATTAAAACCAACCACTTTCAGTGAATTTGCATTGCCACTCTAAAACTAGTCCATCCCTTCAAGACACAAGAATGCTCCCATAGATTAAATATCTATCCTTATTATAGAAGAAAAGAAAAAAAAAAGTGAGAAAGAGTCGTAGTTAGAGGGGACCTTCAAGAATGGGTAACATGTCTTTCTAGTTTCATAACTAGTGCTTATAACCTGTGATTTTGTCCAAGGGGTGTGCTTTGAATTTCTATCATGTTTGTTTTTTTGAATTTTATGTTTTTATGGATTTTTGAATGGAAACCACACCATGTAAAGACTTATTAACTTTTTGTTATTAGTCAACATGGAATGGTATGAGATCCATGAAAACACAATTACACTCAAGTAAGTAGAATGGTATAAAGAATGTTGAATCTTCTTAAAGTCACACCCTTTTCAAACCTTTGAATCTTTTCGAAGTTTGGAATTACCGAGGTTATTAGTTCATTAAAATTTCATCAATGAAAAGAGACCTCATACTTCTAAAACTAGGAAGACCATAGAGTTTGTGAATGGGTGGATGATATGGACATACTACCTATTCCATGAAAAAGAAACTTTATCTTAGTCATTAATTATCAAAATTTAAAAATAGAAATAATACATTAGCAATCAAAAAAATTAAGTACAAACCACCATTAGCAATAGCTATAGCATCAATGTGTCTAGTTGGAAATAAAGAAATTTATAGAAATCAATAAAAAAACACTCCAAAATAAAGTAAACTATAGAAGAAATTCTAAAATATTCAAGAAACATAAAACATACTAATGATGTTTTTAAAAAATGCAAAAACAAAAAAAACAAAAAAGTGTAAAATAACAAAGTGTAAAAAAAAATTGTAAAATAAGAAAGTGTAAAAATTGAAGATAAAATTTAATCATTAGCATGGATGGCCATCTCCTCCATGATTGAGTTGAAAGAAGGAGATCTGAATGATTAACCATGGTTGTTCATCTGATGAGGCATTGCTTGCACTGGCTTGCGTGGGCTCATGAAAATGTTTAAGTTGTTGCACGTTGATTAATTGCTTTTTTTTTTTGCTCTCAAGTTTGTAGATCAACATGGCCTCAAAAGGAAATGTTTTATAAATTATGTAAGGCCCTTCCCAAAACATTTAGAACTTAGTATTTTGAGGGACATGTGTGGGGTTCCACTACAAGAGCTTGTCTCAAGGTTGAAATTTTACTTTCTTTATTCTAAGGTAATGACAATTTTTATTGAATACCTTGTGAACTTCCTTTAAGAACAAGGCCATCAATTGATTCTCATCTAATACATTAAGGTTGATAAATATTTCTTTTTGTGCTAGGCTAAGACCAAGGTCAAGGTCATAGGCTATTGAAAGTGTATAGATATTAGATTGAATTAGAAGAGTTGGTAATTGTTTAAACATAAGCTTATAGGGAGAATATCCTATAGGAAGTTTTGATGTTAAGTGGTATGCCCAAAGGGCATCAATAAGTTTTGTGCTCTAGTCTCTCCTATATTTGCTAATTATTTTTGTTAGGATTTTAGAGATCTTCGTATTGTTAACTTCTACTTGACCATTGGCTTGGGGCTGGTAGGCTATTGTTAGTTTATGTTCAACCCCCAAGCATTGCATGAGATTGCAAAAGGTGATGCCTATAAAGTGAGTACCAGTGTTAGAAATCAATTCACATGGCATTCCAAACCTATTTACAATATTTTGTTGTACAAGCTACACAGTAGTGGAAGATGTAAAGTTAGCAACAACTGCTACTTCTACCCATTTAGTACAATAGTCAACAATAACTATAATGTATGCATTTCCATTTAACATGGGTGTGATGGGACCCATGAAGTCTATGCCACAAATATTGAAGGGTTCTAGTGGCTAAATCCACTATTGAGAACCCTCCATTTGAGTGGTTATCCCATCATCTTGTTAATAGCATTTACAAGAGTGGACAAATTGGTGAACATCCTTGAAAATTGTTGGCCAATAATACCTTACCATCAGGATATTAAAGACCATGAATCTTCCTACATAGTGGTCCCCATAAGGACCCTCATGAGCATCTTGAAGAACACGTAGCTGATCAACATTAGGAACACATCAACAAACTAGGCCTTCAACGCATACCTTGTAAAGATGTCCATTAATCTCCATGAAGCATTTGGCCTTATGAAGAAATTTTTGTTTCTTCTAGTGATCTAACTCTTGTGACATCTCCTAAGTGAGAAGATAAGTGAGGATGCCATCATACCATGTAGGTTTAGTGGGCACCTATTCATTTATCACACTAACAAGGAAAAATTCATGAGAAAATTGATTAGAGAGTGAGCTATCCTCCTCTTTCTTGTCTCATTGTAACCAAGACAAGTGATCAATGACCACATTCTTAGTTCCCTTTTGATCTACCATTGTAAGATATAACTCCTATAAGATCATAAGCCATGATATGACACATGAGCTCACTGTTAGCTTGTTCATGAGAAACTAAATGGCATTATGATATGTGTTCACAAATAGCTTGTATCCAAGCACATAGTACTTGAATTTCTTCAAGGCATACACCATTTTTTTATTGTGATGTAGTTGAGCTATGCAACCATAATTCTTTGACTTGCACAGTGGATGTAATAAGGACATTTTTGATCATCCAACTATGTAAGCACTACTCCCAAGAAATAATTTGATGCATCTATCATGATGTGAAATGATCGAGATCAATCAACTGCTTGTAAAATTGGAGTTTCTACAAGCTTCTCCTTGAGCTATTGGAATTTATTTTTGCATTTCTTGGTTCATACAAATAGAGAATCTTCATTGTGAGGTTGACCAATGGTTTTATGATCTTAAAGAAATTTTCTATAAATTTCCAAGAGTAGCCAGTGTGTCTAAAGAATGACCAGACATCTTTAACAGTTTTTGGTTAGTGGGTTATTTCTTAGATAACCCTAATATTTTCAAGGTTCACCTCAATCCCTACTTGGTAAATTCTATGCCCGAACACAATGTCCTCCTAGACCATCAAATGGATCTTTTTCCAATTAAGTTGAAGATTGGTCTCCATGCACCTTTTAACTACCTTCTCATGGTAGTCCAGGGCTTACTCAAACATAGCATCATAGGTGGAGAAGTCATCCATGAAGAATTCCATCCTACTATCAATCTGATACTAAAAAATGCTAAGGACAAAGCATTGAAAAGTTGCAAAGGCATTGCATAGAATAAATGACATCTTTCAATATGAAAAATTCCTCCATCGACTTGTGAATGTAGTTTTGGCTTGATCCTCCAATGCAATATAAATTTGGTTATAACCACTATAATCATCCAAAAAGCTATAGAAACAATGCCTAGAAATAGTATCCAACACCTGGTTCACAAATGGCAATAGAAAATGATCTTTGTAGGTCACCTTGTTCAAAAACTTAAAATCAATACATACCCTACAATTGTCATCTTTCTTTAGCATAATTACAAGTGGTCTAACCAACTCACTATCCATAATTGGATAGATGAACCTTTCCTTGAGCAGTTATTCAATTTCCTCTTTGATTATTTACTTCAATTTGGGGTTTAGCCATTGCTGTGACTACATCTTTGGTTTTATTGATGCATTAGTATAGACATGATGCTACAATATCCTAGGATTAATCCCAATGATTTTAGAATATTACCAAGCAATAGTTATTGACCATTTGTTAACCACATTCAATAGCTTCTCTTTCTACCTAGGAGCAAGGTTTGTATTGATTATCACTCACTTGCCATATTTTAGGAATGCATACTCCATAGCGGTAGGTAGATTTTTTAACTCTAAGGGCTCCTATTTAAAATTTTTAAGGATTTCCACCTCTCCCCAATAAGTTTCATTAGGTTCATCATTAGAGAGTTAGCAATGAACTTTTCCTAGTTCATCCATGCCTATAAGATAGTCACTAGTTAAGATCTTAGTGGGTTCTATGCAAAGTGTGATCCTTTCAAGATTACTTGATAGCCACCAGGTGTGCTCCTATGGTGTGGCTACTGCATAGAGGAACCTTTCAATTTCAAATTAATCTGCATACTATCTGCATGCTTTGATTGTTGTGCTTTTGATAGATCATAATTTCTATACACAGTTGCATCCTATATCACTATACATGATGCATGAAAATCTCTTCTTCATGATCTTTTCAAAAGCATTTTCATTAAAAATTTTCAAGGAAATATCTTTGATTCCCAAGCATGCATCAATAGTACTTAGTTAAGCCCTTCCCATGATGATTGGAAAGTTCCCCCTTACAATTGTTAACACAAATCACTAGGAAACTGATAGGATAGGACCACCCACAAATAATAATTACAAAGTCTTCCACTAATCCTAAGAGAATAATGATGGACTGATCTATCAATTCCAAATGAATGTTATTGTTCTTGAGTGGAGGAAAGTTTCAAGCTTTGTATCTCTCATGAAAAATTAGATTAACACTAAAACTTGCATCCAAAAGAGCTTGACAAGGCTCATTTCCAATAATTTGAAGGTAAATGAATGTACTTCCAAGATCAAATAGTTTTCTGGGAAGGTGACCAACTTTGATATAATTAGTTACAGTATGGGTTAGCATGATAGTATGCATGTTGGGAGGTGTTTAGTTTGAAGAGGACTCAAGTGGGTTAGATGTAGAGGACGAGAAAGAAGCATGATGATCAACTGCATGAGTCTATGAGGGCTTTGTGGGCTTTGCAGGAATATTGGTTTGGAAGAATGATCTTTGTCTAGGTCTTGGTTTCAAACCACTTAGCTAAGGAGCTAGCTATAAATTAATGGCCCTATTAGCATTACATTGCTATATCTAGGTTGGAATCTCACCTTGCATTGACAAACCAGGTGGTAATTGGATTTAGTACAAGGGGACAACCAGAAGGATCAGGAGGAGGATGAGGATATGGGGACTTCCCTCTTGGAGATGGAGAATGAGCTCTATAATACTTAGAAGGGTAGTAGTGATGTTAAAAAGAAGCATGACTAGAAAGTCATGCAGAGACATGGGTTGCTAAACATAGTATCCATATGGATTAGGATGTCTATAAGGGTACTACTACCTTGGTAGTAGCATACCCCATGACTGTGGGTGTTTCCACTAATGATACTACTCAAACTATTGTGGTGGAGCTCCACTTGCATAATAGGCTTCTTATTAATGCAACTACATTAGATTTCCTTGAGGATAAGGTAATCTTCTAGGTTCCAACATTCTAGCCAATATAAAATTCAAAGCATACACATCAGATTCTTGTAAGTATGACAAAATAGAGTAACATCCCTTAGGATTCTTGTATTGGCAGATGTTATACCCACCATTGTCATCTATGGCAAAAAAATTTCCCTTACGCTTTTGATGGGCACATTCAACTTCCTTCCTTTTCCTCCAATCACAATCACAATCACTACTTTTCTCTTTGAATGCCTCTACTATTTTCAAACTAGTTTGGAACTTTCCATCCAAAGAGTTCCACATTCTATCTACCTTACCCAAAAATTTTAGAAATATATTTCTAGATTAGGAAGGTTTTTTGTGACACCACTTCATCAAGTGGTGCATAATTCTCATTGTCAACAAACTAAACTTCCCTTTTTCTGATGGAAGGATCCTAATTATACTTCTCATTACTTTCCCTTTTTCTGAGCTCTCCTTCATTTGAAACCTACTCAATAAGCCTTTCAATCTAATGGTATCTTAGTTCTAACAATATCCCTTAGGCATAGAACCCCAAATTTCTCCTTATTTTTTATCAAATCCCATCTATGATACAGTGAAGTTGCTCCCTTTGAGAATAACCATGGCCAAGATATTTGTGCAAAAGAGAATAATACCAACTCATGGCTATGTCCAAGCATTCATGTATTTCTTATCACCATCCTTGAATCTTCTTTCTCAAGTTGGACACTTGATAGTACGTCTAATATCTGGCATTAAATATTTGAAGCATTGTACTCCATCTATGAATTGATTCTAGCTCCAAAGAGTGATACCAACTTTTTGCTTCTTTTATGAGTGTCTTGGGAAATAGCTTAAGTTTTTGTCAATTGTTTATTATGTTTTGTAAGGCAGAAGCATCATGAAAGGCTAGTATATGATTCTACAAATTTGAATTGTATCCCCCCTCAAACTTGAAGATATTGTTCATATCCAACTAAATTCAACTATCTTTCACATGCCTTATTAGAATTCTAACTACCTCTATGATGTTTACCATATTTTGAGTTAGGAGCAAAGGCCCATCATAGTCATGGCCTTTGTGATGGTCATGGTACCTATGATGCCCTCTACTACTCCTTCTCTCATGATGGTAGGTCTTCTTTGAATGCCCATGCATCTAATCTCAATCATCCCAGTGGGCTTTATTATCATGATCATTTCTATTCCACCAATCACCTTCATTATGATTACATCCTTTGTGGTTTCAATTAATGCAGGAGGAGGAAGAAGATGATGACAAAAGTGATGAGGAAGGAGGACTAGCTTTGTGGTGCCTACCACATCCTCTTCGGTTTTCATGGCCATGATCATCATCATGATGCTTTCCCTTGTCCCTACCATCACTCATAACTTTGGATCCCCCATGATCATGGAATCCATTCTTACCTAAACTAAAATTTTTTATAGTGGACTATAAATTTTGATTTAAGTCCCCTTCATAGAAATCAAGAGGAGGAGAATATGCATGCTAAGAATCCTTAAAGAGTGTATCCTCATTGTCTTTTTGGTTCAACAATAATAAAGGGTTATTGAATCATTTTCCCTTCACAAATTCATAGTGTTTCTCATATTGTCTATCTATTTTTCATTATTTTTCACTAGGATGATAGTCCTGATATTCATGTTCATGTACAACATATTCATTATTGACATCCTAGATGCCCAAACTCTTAAGATTTTAGTGTAGCATTCCAAAAACTGATTGGTTAGGTGGCAACACAACATTTCCCTACATGTTTCTCCACTACAACTATTCATCTTGGTGTAGAATGAAGGTGAAATTAGGCACAAACTCATTTGGATGAGTAAATACCACTTTGCATTTTTGAGGCACTTGTAGTTTTGATCCATCGAGCTTGTTAGTAGAAGAAATTTTGGATTAGAAGAAAATTTTAGTGTGCTTTTTACAATTTATTATTAGTAAGAATGATCATGACTTTAAGGTTCAATCTAACAATGTGAATGATTTTCACTAAGTCTTAGAAGTGCATGAAGCTAACTAAAAGTCCTTGACAATGGTGGTAATCATGAGCGACAAGTTTACACTATGCCCAATCATATGAATCACTAGTGTTCATGCATGATAATTGAATTCCAAGGAATTTAGGTTTCTTTGTACACTAATTCTAAAAGGTAAAACTAACCACTACAATTTTTGTCTTCCTAGCTACACTTGTGAAGTACAAGGGTATGGTTAAGTATAACTGAGGCATATAATTTTTATTATTTTTTATCTTTTTATGTTTTAAGTTGCCTAAGATAAAGAATAATGAATAAAGATATTTAATTGCTAACATAGTCTAACAACTAGCTAACACTTAACTAATCCTAACATAAGCATTCATTTCCACTTACTGTACACATCCTAAACACGTATAGGACTACTGGGTTACCAAACATTAAGCATTATTGGGATTTCAAAGAATTACACATATGCTTGAAGTAGTTGTACTTATGTTTACTATTTAATTTATCTTAATTAATTACTTTAATTACTTAAAAATTTAAAGGAAATTTATTAAAATATTAAATGCTTAAATAAATAATTAATCTAGTCCAAGTACTACAATGTTTAATCAAAAAGCTCATGTTTATTGCTTCACACATTGAAGTGCTTGGCTACAATAGTGCTCGAATAAAGATATGTACACTCTTTGACTCCTACTATGGGTACTTAGAAAAATATTCTAACTAGAAAAACTACAAGAACTTTGTTATAACTATGAGACTTGATGTCATAAATGTGGCAGAAGGCACACATTTATAAGCAAAAATAGGATGCTCCATCAACAAGTACATGTCAATAGGTCAAATCCTACATCGATGAGATCCAATCGATGAGGTCGCATCAATGGAATCTCATTGACATAGCCAAACCATGTGACTCATCAATGAGAATCCATCCATAAAGAAAAACAAGGCATGTCTAGTTGTAGTATCGATAACTTGATCAATGCTAAGCAGAGGGATGTCATCCTAAATAGTTTCTTTATTTAGGTCTCAAAAATCAATGTAAATACAGATACTCCCATTATTCTTGGAAACTACCACTATGTTGGACACCCATTCTGTGTAGTCAATAGCTCAAATGAAGCCTCCTCGATATAGTTTTGAAATCTCATCATGAACTACTAAGGTCAAATCAGGTCTAATCTTATGCACTTTTTGCTTAACTGGTATAATATGGTGTTGTGTTTTACTAAGCATGGATTTAGACTTGACATATCTTCATATGAATAGGTGAATTCCTTCATGTTATCATGTAAGACTTTGATGATGTCTTGAGCCTATTGAGGTTCTAGTAAGAAACTTAGTTTAAGGGTTTTCTTCTTACCACTATGTGTTGTGACAAGAATATCAACTAGAGAGTCTTTAGTTATGTCACTATCCTCAAGGTTCAAGCCATTCTAAGGGTTTTCCGATAGAGGCTATGTGGTTAACAAGACTCTCAAGCTTGAGATCTAAGCAATCAAAGTAGATGCATAGCTTGACAGTACCGTGGGCTCCATGTAAGCACAAAGGTAAACCAAATTGCTCCCAAGTACTCATATTTTAATCCTACATGTCAACCAAAAGCATATTAAGTGCCACCTAGGTAAAAGTGAATAAAATTATGCAAATACATACTATTCTAATTTAACAAGGTCATCCAAGGCTATAAATAGAGTAAACATAAGGAAATAAGATGTAGTAAGGGAAAGACATATGTCAAACAAAGGAAAGTAGGAGAAATAAGACCACAAATGATCAACAAGGATTACTATTTTATTAGTTTTAGGCCTTATTAGGCCATGATACTTGTTTAAGTTCATAACAAGCCATGGTCACATGGCATCAAATGATGGTTAGGGAAGGTCGAACCCCACCATTCAATACCACTAAAAGGCTAAACAAGACCATACAGGGCTATAATAAGAATAAACATAATGAAATAAAAGTATTATTGAGGCTAACCAAGGTTAACAATGCAATAATTTTTAAAACAGGTCATGATGATGATATAGCGAGGTTGAAATAAGGCAATGTAGAATGCACATGATGAATCTTGGTCAAACCATGGTCACAAAGGATTAGCCTTTCCATTTTTAGCCCTTATCAAGCCATGATTTAAAGCTACAAGGATCATGTGCTTGTTTGGGCATCAATCATGGCTATTTCTAGGCTTTTTGAACTAAAAACACAAGGGTTTTAAGGCTTACATGCTAGACCCCCCTTATTTTGATGCTATCTAGCATGGAAGGGATGATCCTGAGCATGGATTAATCATCTAGATAGTTTCCCAAGATTTTCTGGATTAGTTTTTAAGTTTTGACAACTTACATGTTAGTGTAGTTAACTGAGGAAGGGAATGAACTATTTTTGGCATCAATTTCAACCCCTAGGATCCTCCTTTTAATCTTGATAATGTCTTTCCACCCTAGGAAGGATGGTCCCAGCATGGAAACTAAGGAAACTAGATTGTATGCCATTCAAAGGATCAAAATTAAGGTTCCAAGGCCTTCACAAGGTAGTGCAGGGCTAGATTTATCAAAATTGAACGTCTTGAAGGTTAAAAAGGGCTAAAATGTAGGTTTTCAAACTTTACCCCTCTATTTCCATAGTGGCCAAAGTGGATGGAAATGGGCTTAGCATGGATAATCCAAATCCAAGCTAAAACAAGATCAAACAATGCTCAAGAGGTAGCTAGAACCCAAATCTAGAAGTTGTACATCTCCCAAATTTGTTTTAAGGTCATTTCAAAAGGTTTTGAGTGTAAGAACAAGTTTGAAGTAGTCTCCACACTAGCTAATGTGGATCTAGCATGGAGTAGAGGTGGGACTCTTGTTTTTTGATCTTATGATATTCTAGAGAGCAAATCAACTAGGTTTCCATGCCCCTAGGATAGCAAACTATGATTTCTCAAGTTTTTGTTCAATTTTAGTCATGTTTGGAGGTTTTTTGAATTCATGAAATGTTACAACCCCCTTGATCCACATTGAGAGAGTTACTCTAGCATGGAAGATGCAAGTGGATGAAATCTAATGGCTAAAATAGAACCAAACAGGCATCTAGCTAAGGCTATAAGGTCTCAGTCTTTCTTCAATGTATACTTTTGGCCTCTCGGGATGTCAAAACTATGTCAAAAGGGGAAAAGTAACCCTTTAACACTGTGTCCACATTGGCCAGCATGGAAGAAGAGGTGCCCATCATGGATAGATCATAGATATTAGATCTACATTAGTTTTTACGATAATTAATCATGCATGTTAGCCCCCGAGGTCACTGGTCTCAAAGGTTAGGGTTTAGAGTCAAAATCTAGGGGTTTCTAAGGTTTTTAAGTGGTTTATTGAGTCATCCCCCCCCCCCCCTTGGATCCACACTGGCTCTAAGCTGGGTAGCCTAGATCTAGTGTGGAGAACCTTACGAAATGGTCTTGATCATGCATGTGTGTTTCTAGGGTCACTAGTATTGATGGCTAAGGCTCAATGTTAGAATTTGGCAATTTTGATGGTTTTTAGGAAGTTTTTTAGCTGCCTTCCCAACACCCCCCCCCCCCCACCTTTGTTCCATGCTGGCTCCATGTTGACTAGCATGGATCTAGTGTGAAGGATCATAGGGAATTAGTTTTTGGTTGTTTTCAATTAATCTTGGCTATGTATGTCTATTCTCGAGGTCATTGGTGCTGATCGTCAGAGCCTAGGATCAAAACTTGGTAATTTTGACGGTCCCTTGAGGGTTCTCTAGCTTGCCTCTTTAGTTCCATGCTAGCTAGCATGGAACCAATGTAGGAGACCTTAGGAGATTAACTTATGTCTATTTTAGGCTAAATTTTCAAATTTTAGTAACTCCCAACTATGTGGATAGAATTTTAGGATAAGTTTAGGTCATTTTTTGTTATTTTGATGCATCTATGACCTCCCATGAATATTGCTAGTTTCATCCATGTTGCTCCATGCTAGCCAGCATGGAGGCCAAGAAAATCATGAAAAATAAATATGTTTGACAAGTTTTAGTGGTTGGTGCCTCTAACAAGATTGGGTTATCAATAGAAGTCCATCTAGAGGTAAATCTTAAGAGTTTTGGCTATCCCCCTATCCATTCATGCTAGCTCCACACTAGCGTGGATCTCCCCCTAGCATGGATGAACTTGAAGTTAAGTTTTGAGCCACTTTCAAGAAGTTTCAATAGGGTTTTGAAGCTTATGGGACTATAGAGGATCAAGAGTCATGATTCAATGTTCAAATCAATCAATTTGAAGGCTATGAGGTGTCCATGTTATCATTCCCCCTTTTCTCCACATTGGGTAGGGTGGCCTTAGTGTGGAAGAAAGGGGGTAATGACGTTTTTCCATTTTTGTTCAACTTTATGATACTTAAAGGCTCTGAGAGGCTCCAGCAAGATTTGGAGGTCACTAGGGTAGGTCAATAGGTTGTTTCTAGTTATGGAGAAGGTTATATAGCACATCCATAGGGCATCCACATTGGCTTCATGTTGGCCAACATGGACAAGAGGGTTCACTGGTGAGGAGAAGATTCAAGGATTAAAATCAACTCAAACTTCTACCACTATCAACTACCAAAGGTCATTGGGAAGCATATGGATTCTCTAGGTAACATTTATGGTTACTCAGGATTTGGACAAGGGTTTTATCTTATACCCCCTGAGCCTTCACACTAGCTACACACTAGCCAATGTGGAGGGAGACTTCACTAAAGTGGATCAACTTTAACTAGGTTTGGTGAGGTTTTGGGGATACTATGAGTGCTTGAAGTGGTTCTAGTTCATGTGGGTTTACCAAGGGATCAAATTCTGGTGTGATGGATACTAAGGGGTAAGAATGCATGTCACTCCCTAGCTTCATGCTGGGCAATATTTCCTTAGCATGGAAGCCCAAGATTCCAAGTTTTTACTAGATCTAATCCCCTATTAGAGCCTGGGATTGGATGAGGTAGGTTATAGCTTCCAAGAATGGCAAGGAAGCTAGGTTTTAAAGGTTTTAAAAGGTGGGAAGCATGCATCCATGCTAGATCCATGCTACCCAATATAGATGCATGAGGGTTAAGGTTTAAACATGGTTTTAGGTAATTAAGGAATCAAAACCTCAGTGTTGATGTAGTTTTTAGTCTAAAAACACCATGCATGAGAGTGTATGATGGTGTCCATGGCTCAAAACTAAGAAAAACCAAGAAGATTAAAAGTAAGTGTTGTTTCATCTTCTACTCTGAGTGTGGAGAAAACTCTCCTCCCATCCCTCCTTGCACTTTCATGCTCTTTGAGTTCCAATGCATAAAATTGGCAATGGGGGTGAGGGTGGAAACATTTAGGTTTATGCTTTATTTTTATTGTTCTTGTGACTAAAACACTAACCACACCTCCCATTCCACATCCAGCTCATTGAAGTAGAGCTTTAGGAGAGTTTTTTGCTATAGAAATCATCTTCCTTCAATGTTGAATCACTAGAATGTCCTACCTACTAGCATAGAAGCCTTAACTCCTTTAGTTTTCAAGCCTCTACAACATTGGTGCAACTAGGATGAAGAAATGTGGAGGATCAAGTAAAACCCCAAAACTTCAAAAGGTAGATAAGGATATTTAGAACCTCTTCAAGCTACCCAAGCCTATTTCAATTTATAATTCCTCCTCACTCACTCCTAAGTAGGTCATCTCTAGCCATTTTTGTATTCTTCTAACTAGGATAAAGGTTGTTTTCTTCTAGCACATGAACTATCCCACCATCACTGCTCATAGCCTCATTTTCCACATGCTCAACCCATGAGCATGGAAAAGCATGACCTTAAGCATTAGAGTTCAGACTTCGCTAAGATCGGGCATGCCTATACATAGATGCCTATATTCTAGTTTGAATCCATCCATCCCTGAATCATAATGATGTACTTCTGCAAGGCCATGGGCCTCCTCACGATACGATTTTTATTATTTTTTATGTTTTATGTTTTGGGTGCTTAAAATAAAGGATGAAAGGATTCAAGCAATTTAAATGCTAATTTAACCTAACAAACTATACTTAACAAATCCTAACATAAGCATCCATTCCCACTTGCTGTACACATCCTGAACATAACACTACTAGGTTATCAAACGTTAAGCATTACTGGGATTATCAAGTGCCATTTGCATGCTTGAAGTGATTGTACTTAAGTGTTTCATTAATTTTTATTTAACCTAACTATATTAGTCTACCTTAATTTACTTAAAAGAATAAAATAAAATTGCTAAAAACATTAAATGCATGATGAAAATATTTAATCTAGTCAAAGTGCAACAAGGTTTATCAGAAAGCTTGTCTTTATTTCTACACACACTATCATGCTCAGATACAACAATGCTCAAATACCTATACATACAGTGACTCCTACTATGGGCACTTGAGAAATATTCTAACTTTCAAATAACAAAACTATAAGATCTCTACTACAACTATGATAAGACATGACATAAACATGATGGGTGAGCATGTATTTATAGGTGAAAATAGATACTATGTTAACAGAGCCACATCAACACATCAAATCATGCATCAATGGGGTCTAGTTAATGGGGCCTAGTCAATGTAGCCAATCCATGATTCATCATACCTCCACAACCGAATGAAAACTCATGCATGAGTTTTTTACAAATTTGAGAATGTATGAAATTATTAACTAACCACAAACATATGACAAACATAAACAAATGCAAACAAATACTAAATGCTTGGGTGTACGGATATACCATGATTAAAAAATTTTCTAGTGTTTAAGACTACAAAATTGACCAGCACAAAATTTGATGGACACATTCTCCTCTAATGGCATAAATATGATAGAAGAAGATTAAACGGTCTTAAGTGATGGAGGCTCTTAAGGTTCTAAGGGACCTTATGCTGCTTCAACTGCACATAGTGGTTGAGGCTATTGTGGCTATCTTAATACTACTGCATCTTCTAGTGGAAGATGGAAAGCATGCAAAAATTCTCTCATCTTCTCCTTCTTAATCCTAGGATCATGCACAATCCATGAAGCTTCATCAATATGGGTCAAAATGGGCACATCCTACGGATAGAGCATTATTGGGAATAACTCTTTGGCATTAATAAACCAGGCAACAAATGTTTTGTGCTTAATGTCAAATGTCTTGATTGCATTTTGTAACTCTTGGTAATCATTCATTATTTTGGCCAAGTTCTCAGTGGTTAATCTTTGATCAATGAATCTTTCCCTAAGAACATAGAGTTCAACATTTATAGTTTCAAGCTTTTGTTTGGTCTCCTTGTGGTGCTTGAACTCTACCTCATATAGAAAGTATGAGTCGGCCACCTACTTTTCTAACTCTAATTGTAGTCATCCAACAATCAACATTACCAAATTTTCATATCTAAGATTGGAAAGCTCCATGTATTCAATCATCTCATCTATTTGCAACTCTTTCATGTGGATCTCCACTTTGTGGTAGACATTTATCCCATCAATGATAGGTTGCCACAATTCTTTTCCTTGCTAGAGTTGTTAGAGGATCTCATTGACCTTTGCCTTAGCCATCTAGATATGTTTTTCATTAACTTCTTTCTATAGGCCAACCTAATCTCTGTAGTGATGGTTGACTCTCTCAAATTTAAGAGCCTCATTCTTCTAGGTGGTCATCTCAATCATATATTTTTGGCATAAGACATAGAATTCTTGTATAGAGAGATTTCTATTCTTTGTTATCAATTTCCTAAGCTCAATGTTCACCCTAGCTAGCTACTCTTGCTATTGATGGATGAATTCTTTCATTTGTTGTTTCTACACATCAACATTCCATAGGTGATGATTTTCTGTTATCAGCATCTCATTCTCTTGGTGCATCTAGACCATGTCCTTCTAAACTGAATATGTTTTGGCCTTAACCATGAACTAGTCAAAGATGGTCATCACCATCTCTACCTCAACCTATTTAAGTCTATCTTGAATTTTTTGGAAAGCTTCATCTCTTATTAATTTTGTGCTTAATTTGGCAACCTACATGTTCAAGCATTGGTTTTTTGCTTGAGCCATTTCAGGTTTTCCCTCTAAAATAATGCACTTTTCATTTACCTCCAATAACTCCAACTATGTTGTGGTGATATTATTCAAAAAACCAAAGATATCTGGAATTGGTTGCCTTTCCCACTAGTTAGTCGAGCAACTCTTTATGCTAGGCTACACTTAGTCTTTCACTAACAATTCCTACAAACATCTACACATATTTGAGTGCAAAAACATCTAGTACATGCACCACATGTGCATTTAAACCTTCAAAAATTTTGTTAGCAATTACTTTTGCTACTGTTTCCTACACTTGGTGCTACATCACCAATAAAGTTGCCCCTATACCCTCCTCCAAGTGCATCAAAAAGATAGTGGCATTCCTAGAGATTTTTGGGAATTGATGCAATTGTGAGAAAGATATCATCACCTCTTGGGCACTATCATTTAACCTTGTGTATAGCTATGTTCTTTTAGTAAAGAATATTGGCCCACTTCATTGAGGTGACTCATTATAGGATGATATATAGATGGATCATCACCACTGGTTCTTGCATACTAGTTTCACTCATGCAAGAGTTTTCCTTCCACTAGAAATATTAGGGTTTTCCTTCCACATTTATTCTCCTTGAAATGCTTCTCTATCTCTAGATAGATTAACTATGGAAGGTTAACTAGCAATTTTCTACTTAGAGCGTTATAGGCATGGGTAGATAAGGCTATCACCTTACTAGGCCTCATCATTATATTGAGGTAATAGGTCACTATCCTAAAGTATATTCACTCCACTAGTGTGATCATGATAAACTCCTCATGATCAACCTCATAACACCATTGGGTCCACTCCCTTTTGGCTTCAAGGTCTTCTTGCATTAAGATTTCTACCAAATGAGTGTCAAAATTAGGTAGACCAAGAGCCTACACAATCTCTCTTGCCAAGTAGGACATTTGGATGTCCTTGATTCTCATAATGACTTCTACCTTTCTACTATTTCAAAATAGATATGTCTCCCTCATTTACCACTCTCCACTAGTAGTGATGAATAGTCATATGGAAGAGCTTTATAATTATGCCTTGAATTCTCGTGGAGAATGTTCCAAGAATGATTCAAAGTTCAATATTTAAAAACTGAGTGTTAATCTTTATGAGGCTTGTTCGTATTTAGGCATGCTTGTGTCAACATGACCTCAAGTCTTGGTATGGGCCCTAGTGCCTCTTCTCTTTGGGATTGTACAATTGTAGCCTCTTTTTCAAGAATTTGTCAAATATATTCCACTTCAAGCTCCTTCTGAAGAGGTTCCATCACATGAGTTTCTACTACATGCTCCTAAGCTTGTTCTTCCTAGCCCCTTCTAGTTCTAGATCATTTATCCTTTGGTTGTGATGGTTCTCCTTCCTATGAGCATTTTGATCTAAGTGTCATCTACAATCACAACATGACCAAGGATTAGAACTTATTGTATAACTTTGAAACATTGGGAATACCTTGTCTCTTGGGGTAGTTACACTTGGCTAAGTTGTGATCATGGCCTAGTTGGTTATTTTTATATTATTTTATTATTATTTAAATATTAATAAATACTTTTAGGTTAACCAAAGTTTTTTGGAAGGGTTAAGCTCTCAAAAATTGATGGTTTAATATTATTTTATTCATTAATCCTTTGAGGGAGTTGGAAAATTTTTTAAAAAAATTTCATGGAAAACCTTAAGGTTTATGGTCCCCACAACTAAGAGCATACCTCCAATTGCTACAGTATTAAAGAATGAAGTGATTTGGATAAACAGTGTATAAGTTATGAGCTCTAGAAGGTTTTTGGCTCTAAAAATTACAAAAACCTCCCTTTCTATTTTGAAGCAAATGATAAAAATTTCAAAGTGTTGCATGATATTTATAGAATTTTTTGGCTACATTGATGGGGCCTGGTTAACACGACTGTTTATCACCACTAACCTTGTCAAAAGTAATGAAAGAAATAAGGATTTTTAAAATGAAATATGGGTTAAATAGAAGCCCAGAAAGCCAAGAACATGATGAAATTATTAGAAGAGGGTCTTGATATTTAGAAAATTAAGGAATAAGTAGAGAACAAGATTTGATAAAGAATAATGTCTTAAGGAGCACAAAGTTGGATGCACAATGGAATGCATAGAAGCTTTTGATTGTAGTAATGTATAAGGGTAAGAAACATAACTATCCGAACTATGAGATATGCAAGTGGGTCCTCCCCATAGTAGCACATGCCCTTTTTGCCCTTGCATATCCTCAACCAAGGAGTCCATGGAACCGATGGTTGATTAATAGTTACAAAAAGTTAAAGACTAAACTTGAAGAACCTATTTAGGAATTTCAACATATCAAACTAACACATGAAACAAAAACATGAAAACTAGTAGTGAGATGAGTTATGGAAAGCATTGATAAATGAGAGAGAGAATGGAATGGATGTTTCAATCATGGTCACATAAAGTTCCTTTATAAGTTTCATGGTTAAATGACCTCATAAAGTCCAACCTTAGTCTAGACCAAAACCAACCACTTTCAGTGACTTTGCACCATGACTTTAGGACCAGTCCACCCCCTCAAGACACAAGAATGCTTTCATGGATAACCAGCATTCCTTATTTGAGTAGAAAAGAGATGTAGAAAGTGAGAAAGAACCTTAGTTAGAGGGGGCCTTCAGGCATGGGTAACATGTCTTTCTAGTCCCATAACAAGTGCTTGTAGTCCATTTATTTTGTTTAAGGTGTGTGCTTTAAATTTTCATCATTTTTCATTTTTTATTCTGTTTTAATTTTTGTTTTATTACTTTTTTTTGGAATTTTGTGGATAAGAACCATACCATGCAAAGACTTAACCAACTTCTTGTTATTAGTCAACATAGAATGGTAATAAATACATAAAAAACACACTTGCACTCAAACATTTGGATCCTTTCCAAGCTTGAAAACTACTGAGGTCACAAGTTTGTTAAAGATTTATTCATGAAAAAGGAACCTCATATTCCTCAAATAAGAAAAACCATAGAGTTTGTAGATGGATGGATGATTTGGACTCACTACTTGTTCCATGAGAAATAAACCAATCTTAGTTATCAGTCATCAAAATTTAAAAATAGAAACCTAACACTGACAAACCAAAACATTAAGTACAAACCACCATTAGTAACTAGCAATAGCACCATTGTGTCCTAGTCACAATAAAGCATGTTTTATTAAAAGAGAAGAAAAATTCACACAAAAATAAGGAAAAATATATAAGAAATTATAAAATATTCAAGAAATATAAAATGTACTAACAATGTTGTAAAATAAAAATTGGAAAAACTAATAAAGTAAAAATAAAAATGATACAAAAACATAGAAAGTGTAAAACCAAAAAGTAGAAAAAGTACAAAGCCACTCAATAGATTAGCATGGATGACCATATCCCCCATGACTAAGTTGAAAGAAAGAGATTCAAAAAATTGATTATGGCTATTCATCTATTGAGGCATTGCTTCCACTGGCTTACTTGGATTCATGGAAGGGCTTGACTTGTTGTGTGTTGACCAAATGCTTTTTGTTTAGGCTATCAAGTTTGTAGATTAACATGGTCCCAGAAGGAAAGGTTTCATAGATAATATAAGGCTCCTCCCACAATGTTTGGAACTTAGTTCATTGAAGTACATGTGTGGGGTTCCAATAGGGAACCTTTTTCTCTGGTTGAAATTTTATTTTCTGTATTCTAATGTCATAGTACTATTTTTGAATGCCTTGTGCACTTCATTCCAAGATAGTGCCACTAATCATTTTTCATCTAGCATGTTAAGGTTGATCAATTGTTCTCTTTGTGCTAGACTTAGGTCATGATCTAGGTCACATGTTGTTGAAAGTGTATGAAGCTTGAATTGAATGGGAAGCGTCAATAGTTTTCTATATACTAGCTCATAGAGAGAGTAGCCTATAGAGAGTTTCCATGTTGAGAAATAGGCCTAGAGGACATTGTTTATTTTTGTGCTCTAGTCCCTCCTATATTTGCTAATAGTTCTTGTTAAGATCATTGTAATATCCCTGTTAGTAACCTCTGCTTGACCATTTCCTTGGGAGTGGTAGGATGTTATTAATTTATGTTCAACCCTCAAGTGTTGCATAAGTGATGAGTGGTAAGGTACCCCTACACTCAACCATATGAATACGATCATTTCACGCATGATCTGGTCGAACTCCGTAGACGAACTAGTTGTGGTATCTAGATTGTTATCCTTAGGTTGCAGTTCACTGTTTTCCCATCTGGACTAGTGTTAACTTTGTCATGTATGGTTTAGCCCAGAATGAGGTGTATGATGTGTTCCTATGCTAATGCTACTCCTAGGTATGATGGTAAATCAGATTAAGTAGACTACGAGAGAAATGGTGAAAGAGAATATAAGCTAGCCTAAGTGTGATGAGCATCCGTTCCTTAATTATCTATACACATCTTGGACTTCGTGCATGGCTACCACTGGGATTACCAAGTGTAGATCCTAGGTATGCTACTAGGTTACCAAGTAGTCACACTTAAATACTCATGATCAAGTCATACTCATTCCACATTTAACAGGAGTTTAGGGTAAGAATATATTAACTAGGAAAGAAGTAAATAATAATTAATTAAATAATTAAGCTAAGTGAATAATGCAATGATGAAGTAATCTTGATCTCTATTTCTGGTCATGTGCGTGTCAAAGTATGTCACACTCGAATAAGGATGCCGTATAATTACAATCACCACACTGCAGGCNAATGCAATGATGAAGTAATCTTGATCTCTATTTCTGGTCATGTGCGTGTCAAAGTATGTCACACTCGAATAAGGATGCCGTATAATTACAATCACCACACTGCAGGCATACACTAGGAGAGAAGGATTAAGAGAAGAACTACATAAAACTTAACACTTAAACTAAGAACTAAAAAACTAAAACTTAAAAACCACTTATCGGAACTGTCAACCTCTTATTTATAGATGAGGAGACAAGCTGCAATATCGTGTACGCGATATCGCGATTAACTAAATGGCGACTCATCATACCCCCATGACTGAATGAAAACTCATCCTCGAGTTACACTGAGAACAAGCTCCATTGATTACACAGTGGATAGGTATGGGATTATTGGATGGTGAAAATGGATTTATGCTACAGTATGGAGTCAAAACGAAATTGAGACACAACACAAAGAATGTGCTACAACTACAACATTGGTGGAACTCATGTAGTTCCTAGTGGTGGTGGCTCCTTCATAGGTTCTTTCCCCTTATCTTGTGCTCCAGGTCTTGGGTCTTGATGGTGTTGAAGTATGGCCTAGAGTTTCTCCTCTTCGGTCTGGGGATCTTGTGCTGTCCATGCTAATGTTCCAATGTTTGATGGAGTCAACACTTCTCATGGACAGGGTAGTTGCAGAAACATTTGATTTGCCTTAACATACCAGGCCACAAATACCCTTTGTTCCTCCTCATAGGCTCTGGATTTCTCTCTGTATTCTTGAAAATTTGCAAGCCATCAAGCCAAATCTATTGCGACACCTTTTTGGCCTTGGTAGCTTGCCTTCACCACCTCAAATTCAGAATTTGCAATCTCTAGTTTTTGCAATATCTTCTTACATTCTGCAAATTCTATTTCATATTTGATGTGGGTGGTAGCTACCTATTGCGCAAGCTCTATTCTCGGGTACCCTATTGTTAACATGGCAAGGTTGGCATACCGCAGGTTTGCCAACTCCATGTATTCTGTAAGATCTTGGATCTGTAAGTCCCAGTTCTTAAGATCTGCCTGGTGGAAAAATGCATATGTGTCCAATATGGCCCACCAGTCAGTGTGTTGAGCACTGATAGTGTTGATGTGGGCTTTGGCCATATGGATATCCTTCTCAAGGATCTATTTGTACATCCACACCTAGTCCCAGAAGTGCTCCTTTAGCTTTTCATGCCGTTTAGCCTCATTTCGCCATGTGCTTATTTTGATAGCTGTCTTTTGATAGATTGCACATACCTCCTCCATTGTGAGGGTTCGATTCTCCTTGACTAAACAACTCATGTCTTGGTTGACCCGGATGAATTTTTCTCGCAACTGATGGAAATGTTCTTCGAGAACATTCTTTTGCTTCTCCATAGAGGTCAATTGAAGGTTGTCGACAACAAGCTGCTTGTTTTCCTCTTGTAAGGCTTTGAGTACCTTGATATGTGCATGAGTTTACACCTGTGTTGTAGAGGCATCCCAAACAGCCTTCTATTTTTCTTTTGCCACCTTCTTATTCTCTATTAGAAGTTTGGTTAGTTGCTCAGTTTTGAAATTTTCTAGCTGGTCTGTGGGAACAAATTGCAAAGGGTTCCACTATGCTTCTTGTAGGGCCGTGAGCTTTTCTTGCAATTTTTTCACCTCTGCTTTAGCATGCTCAGCCCTCACCTCTAGTAAGACTAGCTTCCCCTTAGTGGAAATCAGGTATGATTGAATTGCTGTAACATCTTGAGGGATGTCAAATAGGGACGTCATTACTTATCATGTTTGTACCAATCAATCAAGCGCATCCTCATGTTTGACAGGAGTCATTGAGATTCTGGCCAAATTTTGAGCATCCCGTGCTCCCATGAGATCTGCTGATGGTACAATAGGTACATTGAATAATTCTTTAATGTGATCTGCAACCACTTCTGTGCCTCCCACTGCATCCTGTGTTGCATGAACACCACCATGGCCCCTTCACCAGTTTCTAATTGCACTTGGAAAGATGCAGCATTTCCTGAGATCTGTTGTTACCAAGTACTTTTCCCTACTCCTATATGGATGGACACCTCATCCCTTGCACAATACAAAGAGACCATGGGCTCTATGGCATCGTCAATGACACAGAAGAGATTTGCATCATCACGACTTCCCCAGCTGACTATCTCAGCGATGGCCCTGAGATGGCTCATCAACGGTCTATAATTTTGCGATGGCGGTGGTTGATCCTAGCCTGTGCCAGGCTCTACTTCCTGTTGTTGGCTAGGTCCCATACTTGGAAGTTGGCTGGGTCCTACAAGTTGAGTTGTAGTTGGTCTAGCCATCTATTCTTTTTCTTGTTCTGGTCCTAGCATCTCACCAGTGACTTTCCCTGTGGCTGGTGGCTTTAACAGTTCAGCATATGAAGCATTTTGGGATTTTTAAAGAACATCATTAGTGTATCCTCTGATACCAGCATGTTGGCACAACTTCCTAATAAGACAAGGGAAGGGTTAGGCAAGTTTTCCTATCTTCTGTTCTTCAAACCACCTTAGGATCTCCATGAAATATAGATGAGGCAAGTTAGCATTAACCTTTCCCATCAGCATTGCACATCCTCTTGCTGCATATGTTGAAATCCTTTTAAGGCCCTTTGTGGGGAAGAGGTGATATGTTCCAATTTTGAAATAAATCCTCTCTTCCTTCATCAACTCTCCAAATGTCTTATCCCTGCCATATGCCCTTTCCAACCAAACTCATCGAACATCAGGGTCTAAACGGGTAGACAACTGAGCAATCTTGGGCCCTATATTCAAAAGGTTTAATACTTCCGAAATGGCCAGCATAAAGAAATCAACTATCACACCACAAATGTTAACGGTGGTGCCTTGTTCTCTATTGTGCTAGAATTGGTATGTTTCCCCTAGGTACCAGGCACCGTTTTTAGAGAGGATAGGACATAAGAGAGACCCTTTGAGGTGGTCCCTAACAGCCTCAGGAGAAAACTCTATGAAAGATTCAAAATTTAATTCCACAATCACTGTAGTGAATGTGGACCTTTCATGGATAACCTGAACGCAATCCTAGGGCAACGTGAGATGTTGTCCTTGTTCAGGTGCTACAGCAACTCCTCCTTCTACCTACCTAGACTATATAGTAGAAGGGTCCTCTTGATGAATGCTAAATGATGATTCCTCTTGCTCTGCATGTTTTCTATCAAGGACTTATTCTTTACCTCTCCTAGGTCGTTTACTTCCACCTTGAGTAGGACCTTCCTATTATCCATGTTTTGGGCCCATCTGCAATGACACAGGGCCAAGCATTAGCAAGGTTGTTTTTGAAGTTAAGTTATACCTTACTACTTTTCTTAATTAATTAATTTATTTCATCTTTTTGTGATGTTTCCCGAAAGATTATAATAGTGGGTCCTTTATTACTTAGGTGGTTTCCAATTTTAGTTTCCCGATGTACCTAAAGGGGTGAAATTATTTTCGGCACAATTATCCTTAATACTATAACTAATTACCCTTGATAATGTCCTTTGGGCGATGATAAATTCCAAAACATTTATGCACTATTCGGCGTGTGTTTCTCCCCCACGACTAAGTTGAACACTCTGGGTTCAAGTAGGTTTAGATGGAATATAAATCAGAGTACTAACAAGCGAGATATAGGTAGAAGAGCAAGGGTCGCACAATCACAAGTTGTAGAGAAAAATTTGAAAAATTCCCCCACATGAATGGTGGAAAATGATGTTAAGTATTGTGGGGGCAATCACTTATTTATAGTTGGACGAGACGCGATATTGCATACGATACATCGTGTACACGATATCGCAGCCTATTGATGTTTAGGCTAAGGAAAAAATACCAAATTTTGAAGGTTTTTCTGGAATAATAATAATAAAGGAAATGGAAATTAAGGACATGTGGGCATGTGTTAATGGGTCTAGGGTAATTTAGGTAGTTTTGAAGGCACAAATAATGATATGTGGGTGGAATTGAGCAATAAGGCCTCTGGTGGTAAGTGAGAGAAAAAGGCCATGTAATGGTGCATAGGAATGATGGAATTCAGAGGGATAGTAGTAGGGAAAGAATATCATGGAAAATATGCTGAGGTTAAGAAATGGTGTGTGTGAGCTATGTCATGAGTGAAAATTACAAAAGATTACACAAGTGGGTCCTCCCCAAAGTAGGTTCCAACCTTTAATTCCCTTGTGTAACCACACTTAAAAGTGTCCGTGGGCACTAGAAGGGTTGAATGTAATTCACACTGATTCCACAAAACACACATATGTAAATATCATCAAAATGAGGTAGGAATTCTATGCTACATGAGACACAAGTAACAATTACATGAACAACGAGATGAGACAGGGTATAGAAGGGATCGTAGAGATTGGGACATGAGGTAACCAACCCAGGGCACAATGAATCCTACATGAAAATCATGATTAACATGTCATTAACCCATCATTCCAAGGTTAGGACCAAGTCCATTCCTCTGATCAGTGACACCACATTGTTTCATCTCATGATGAGCAACTATGAGAGTATCATAACAACAAGGCATATGATCACTTGGTGTTTTGTTCAATGGAGGAGTGATTTTTGTTTTGTGGCACTTTTCTTTTCATTTTCTTTTTTTTTCTCTCTTTTTTTTGACTACTAAATCCAGAGAAGCCGCCAACCTTCAGGCATGGGTTCATGTCTTTCCAATGGGATCCCCTAGAATAGCATTGGATTTTTGAGTGCCTTTTGATCACTCTTACTCCCATTTTTCATTAGATCTACAAAGATCTTAGTACAACCACACTGCATGATAACTCCCACAGACGTCACCAAAAAGAATTCGCAAGTCCCCTTGATGTCACATCCTAATCATTCCCTCTTGGTCCATCCTTATTCATTCTAGTTATAATGAACACAAAATTAATCTTAAGTTTTAAGAATGTCAAAAATATCACTGTGCCCTTGAACAGAACCTCTTATTTGTAGAATGGATGAGTGGGTGTAATGGGTTCACTATCCAAATAATTGATCACTCGAGACTTGATAACATAGAACACACCTCAACCAATGATCCACATGAGTGTTTTATTCATAGATGAGATTACTTACAAAAAGACAAAAAAATAAAATAAGAAATTTGAAAAATGAAAAACTGGAAAGCAAAAAGTTGTAAAATTAAAGAAAATGAAAAGTAGTTATTAATCCTACTTTTTATTAGAATGGGGGGTATCCCCCATAACTAAACATTTTAGCATGGCAAGGATTAATAGTTGAAAGATGAAGATCCTTACATGTTGGAAATATTGGAACTTGGTCATACTTACCCCATTGGGGTTCACACACTTGATTATAGTAAACATAGTAGGGCAATTTATAAGATGTGATTCCCAAATAAAGAGTTGACCCACTATGATACTTGGGATTATAAGATGGTATGCAAGGATCAGAATGTCACTCTCCATGGCTATATTCATTAGGCCGTATGGTTTTTGGAGTGCTAATTGGTGGCCTTGATGAAGTAACACAAGGCATTGGGTTTGAAGAGAGGGGTGCGCCATAGTGTTTAACTTGTACTAAGTTGGAGGATGCAATGGCCTTGGAATTGTGTTGTCCCTTCCTATGATCATTTCTAAAGAAGGGACACCTTTGATGTTGCTGAGGTCTCTCACTACTATTGGCAATAGTAGCACAAGTAACATTTGGCGGTTGTTGCTATGGTGTAGACATCTTAGGAATAGTTGGTGGCGATGTAGAAGGAGGGAAAGGATGAGAATGTTGAAAATTAGGAGAAGTATGTGGTACATAAGGTGATGGTTGTGTTGAGGACATGGGCTGATAGTATTGAGGAGAATGGTAATTTGGTGAGATGGAGCATGTTGGCCCAATTGGGGAAACAGGATGTTGAACTAGATAAACATTTGGATTCAGATGGTATGAAGGATGTCTCCAATTTAGGGATGGCTTCCCCCATGACTAGGATTGTTGCCACTATGATCGAACACAGTATCTCTGTAAGAACTATGAGTGTAACGTGTTTTCCCAATGCTCATATAAATGTAACAAGATTGGGCATTGGCTCTTGGGGTGATCATATAGGTAGATGTTGAATTCATACGTATGATTGGCAGTTGAGCTCTTATTTTCCTCATCCCTTCTTTCCGAATGTCTAATGATATTTTCTCCTACTTCTTGGGTTGTCAAAACTCTATCTCCATTGATAAATTCTCCACACTTTTTATGTGTCCATTCCAACATCTTATTAATCTTTGCCTCAGCTTCCTCTAATGATTGTGGTACTGGAAAATATGGTTTTTCCTCCTTGAGATTGGTTGACTTCTCCTTTTTGTGATTATGGAACTTTGTTAAGTTGAGATTTTGATCTTGTTGATGTTTTTCAACACTGTCCCATCTAGCCATTTCTCCTTATTCTTTTGCTACCTGCTTAATCAACTCTTGGACTTGATGGGTTCGTAGTTTGTATAGTTGACCTTGGGCATACATTCCTAAGGTCTCTCTTGTTTCATCATGAAGCCCATCAATGATATGGTACATTAGCCTTTCTTCGGAGAACTCATGGCTTGGACAGTTGTTTAATAGTGCATAATATCTTTCTAAGGCCATGTCCAAGGGTTCATGTTGTGGCTTTTTCCACTCTTGGATTTGTTTCCTCAAGGCTAACACTCTTGCATAGGTTTGATATCTTTCGTTAAAGAGTTCTACCATTGTTGGAAAATGTCATATTGAATTTGGTTTTAACAATCTATACCATAATTTTTCTTGGCTAACGAGTGTCATAGAAAATAGCTTAAGTTTTTGCCAATGTTATCAATGTTGTTCCATGTGTAGGCATCGTAGAAGGCTTGTAAATGTTGATTCGGATCTCCTAAGAAGTTGGGAAAGTTGTTTAAATCGATCCTAGGTAGACAACCCTCTTTAAGATTCCTATGGGAGATTCGAACAACCTATTGTATTTTCGTTAAGCTTGTAGTGGCTAGTAGGGGTTCATCATCATTGGGTAAGTTATGCTTTCATGCATGGGGATGACATTACTTTCATTTATGTTTATAAGAAACGCCCACCTTAGGTTGTGTACTCCAATCTTCACTATCATATAATTCATTGGTTCTCCAATGAATTTCCTCACTAGGTATGGCATTATCATAGTCTTGTAGGAGAGTCATGGTTTTGCAATTGTATGTGAATTTATATGTGACTTTTTATAATTATTTCTTTCTAAATATATATCATTAATTCCTATACAGCGACCTTGTATGATATAACTAATCTAGATAACTAACACCATCCCCGGCAACGGTGCCAATGATGAGTGGTGAGGTACCCCTACACTCAATCATTTGAATACGATCGTTTCACGCATGATCCGGTTGAACTCCGTAGACAGACTAGTTGTGGTATCTAGACGGTTATCCTTAGGTTGCAGTTCACTGTCTTCCCATCTGGACTAGTATTAACTTTTTCATGTATGGTTTAGCCTAGAATGAGGTGTATGATGTGTTCCTATGCTAATTCTACTCCTAGGTATGATGGTAAATAAGATTAACTAGACTAAGAGAGAAAGGGTGAGAGAGAATCTAAGCTAGCCTAAGTGTGATGAGCATCTATTCCTTAATCATCTGTATACATCTTGGACTTCGTGCATGACTACCACTGGGATTACCAAGCACAGATCCTAGGTATGCTATTGGGTTACCAAGTAGTCACACATAAATACTCTTGATCAAGTCATACTCATTCCACGTTTAACAAGAGTTTAGGGTAAGAAGATATTAACTAAGAAACTAGTAAATAAAAATTAATTAAATAATTAAGCTAAGTGAATGCTAAAATGATGAAGTAATCTCGATCTTTATTTCTGGTCATGTGCATGTCCAAGTATGTCACACTCGAATAAGGATGTCATACAATTACAATCACCACACTACGGTCATACACTGGGAGAGAAGGGCTAATAGAAGAACTACATAAAACTTAGCACTTAAACTAAGAACTAAAAAACTACTTATCGGAACTGTCTACCTCTTATTTATAGATGAGGAGATAGGCTGCGATATCGCATACGCGATATCACGATTAACTAAATGGTGACTCATCAATAAGCTTACAAAAAGTAGCACCTGTAAAATGGGTTTCATTGTCAGAAATCAATGCATGTGGCATCCAAAACCTATTTATAACATTTTGTTATACAAACCACGTAGTAGTACATGATGTACAGTCGATGATGGCTACTACTTCTACCCATTTTGTGTAGTAATAAAAAATGATGATTATATCTGCCTTTTCATTTAACATGGGTATGATACAACCAATGAAGTTAATGCTCCACATGTCAAAGGGTTCTAGTGATTAGATCCACTATTAAGATCCCTCCATTTGTGCAATCATCCCACCATCTCATTGACAACGTGAGTGGACAAATTGGTGGGCATCCCTAAAGATAGTTGGCCACTAATACCTTGCCATTAAGATCTTAATGGTCATTCATCTCCCAACATAGTGGCTTACAAAAAGACCCTCATGAGCATCATGGAGGATGTGAAATTGATCAACATCAAGTACACACCAACAAAATAGGCTATCAACACACACCTTATAAAGGTGTCCGTTGATTTCCATGAAGCATTTGGCCTGATGAAGAAACTATTGTTTCTTCCTATAGTTCAAATCTTGTTGCATCTCTTGGATGAGAAGATAACTGAGGATGTCATCATATTATTTTGGTTCATTGGGAACTTGTTCATTTATTTCTCTTGTAAAGAGAACTTTACCAAGAAATTGGTCAGAGAGCAAGCTCTCCTCCTCTTTGTTATCCCATCATAAACAAGACAAGTGGTTATTGACCACATTCTCATTTCCCTTTCGATCTACCATTGTAAGATCAAATTCTTGTAATCACCAACCACCATATGATACGAGGGCTCACCATTAGCTTATTCATAAAGAAGTGAATGACACTGTGGTTAGTGTGCACAAATAGTTTGTATCCAAGAACATAGTACTTGAACTTCTCTAGAGCATACACCACTACCATTAGTTCTTTCTCCATTTTTTTGTAATTCAACTGTGCACCCACAATGCTTCAACTTATGTAGTGAATGTAATATGGAAACTTCTTGTTATCGAACTGCATAAGCATGGCTTCCAAGGCATAATTTGATGCATCTATCATTATATCAATTGGTCTGGACTAGCCATGTGCTTGTAAAATTAGAGTTTCTAGGAGCATTTACTTAAGGCTTTGGAATGAATTTTTGAATTCCTTGGTCTAGATGAATATTTTATCTTTCTTTGTTAGCTTAACCAATGATTTTGTGACCTTAGATAAATTCTTTATGAATCACCAATAGTAGCTAGTGTGTCCAAGGAATGACCAAACACTTTAACAATTTCTGGTTGGCAAGTTATTCCTTGGATGATCCTTATCTTTTCAAGGTTCCCCTCAATCCCTACCTAAGAAATTCTATGCCCTAGTACAATGCCCTCCTAGATCATTAGATGGCTCTTCTGCCAATTTAGCCAAAGATTCATCTCCATACACTTTTTAAGCACTTACTCAAGGCAATTCAAGGCTTGCTCAAATGTGGTGCCATAGGTGAAGAAGTCACCCATGAAGACTTCCACCCTGCAACCAATTTGTTACTAAAATATGCTCAAGACCAAGTGTTGGAATATTATAGAAGCATTGCATAGACCAAAAGGCATCTTTCAATATGTAAAAATTTTCCACAGAGTTGTGAATGTTGTTTTGGCTTGATCCTCTAGCATGATCTAGATTTGGTTATATCCACTATAACCATTCAGAAAACTATAATAGCAATGCCAAAATATAGCATCTAACACTTAATCTACAAATGACAATGGAAAGTGATCTTTGAATGTTGTTGTTACATCCCCATTCCCAAATGATGTGATTGCCTAATGAAGGCAGTGTCTTTTCATAACAAGTGCTATTGTTATCTTAACAAGACCCATAAAGGGTAGTTGTGATTAAGACCTAAAAGGGCATGTATTAATAGTGGACATGCCTCTTGAGGAACCTTTGGGGGTTTGAACTAAGGCATTTATACCTAAGGTTAGAGGTCGTGCCAGCATGGAAATGGCAGAGCCAGTATAGGCAAGTCATGGGGTAGCGGAGTTGTTATAGGCAAGTCACAGGAAGTTAGGTGAAGTAGGACAGGAAGGGGACTAGCCCACCCTTCTGGTTAGGTTATAGGCCTAATCATGGTGGTAGTGTTGGATTGCCTTTAAGGGATAGATGCCAAAGGAAGAAAACCCTAAGGAAAAACTCTTAGAGCATGATCTGGATACAATTTTCCATATCAATAAAGCATTCTTTTATTTTCTTTTCTACATTTTTTCTATCATTTCCTTTATACATAATGCTCAATATAACTTATATTTCACATTGGTGATGAGTGGTGAGGTACCCCTACACTCAACCATACGAATACGAGCGTAGCACGTGCGATCCTGTCGAACTCCATAGACTAAGTGCCTACATGCCTCATGGAACATTTAAGGTTAATTATTCGTTGTCTTTCGAGACTTACTTGTAGTTGTCATGGTTGTATGGTTAAGTAAGTCTGAGGTATATGATTTTTATGTATTTTTGGTTTTATCTCCTATGCTTAGAGGTGAAGGTTTGAAGAGACTAATTAACTAACTTTAACTAACTAACTAAGTCTTAATTAACCTAGCATCAGCATCCGTTCCCACTTACCATTCACACCCTGAACCAATGCAACCTTGGTTACCAAATGCTAGTCATTGCTGGGATCATCAAGCATAACGCACGTGCTCAAAGTGGTCGTACTGAGGCACTTAATTAGGAGAGAAGGATTGAGAAAGATTTAATTACTAATAAAGAGATTAAATGGTAAACAGTAAATAACAATAAATAAAGTCCTATTTAGCCTATTCCATGCACTACAAGGTTTATCCAAGAAGTTCGTCTTTATTTCTGTATACAAACATGTGTTCAAGTACAATATTTGCTCGAATAAAGATCCATTCACTTTGGAGTTCCTACTTTGGGTACATGGAAAATATTATATCTCTGGAGGGATCAAACTGCCAGATTTTCTCTATGGTCTAAGCCTAGGATGAGAAATAAAAAAGAGCCGCCTCTTATATATAGAACTAGCGGCAGACCACGATATCACGGACCATGCGATATCGCATCTCATCATACCCCCATAACTGAATAAAAACTTGTCCTCAATTTTCTTACAAAATATTGGGTTGGTATGGGATTATTGACTCAAATGGAACTAATGGGATGATATGTGAACGAATCATCATTACAAGACAAAACAAAACTGGTGTTCACGACAACAAGAGTGAACACTTTATACATTGACATCATGCCTTATTTGGTAGCTGAGAGAGAGAGAGAGAAAGAAGTTTTGCTACTGCCAATGCTAAGATTGTGTTTTTCATTGTCCATCCATAAGTGCACCATCGATCTTGCTCCTTGGATAGCTACTTCAGCACTGCTCCATTCCAAGTGTTCTTTCCAGATCCAATCCATTATTGCATGATTCCCATATGCACACACAACATATTAATATTAGCAAGGATAAATGAATTACAATGTAGTTGATACCTTACTTCAGTGAAAGGTCCATTGGCTGGGTTGTGGTATGGTTGATATGGGTCTAGAGATATCATAGTGGTGACTACCAAAGGTGTAGGGGTTAGGAGAAAATCAAAAAAATTGGACCAGGACCCCCAGGAATAAGATGGAGAAAGAATAGAGAAGGTGTAGGGGTTAGGCGATAGAATAGAGAAAGAAAAAGAACAAGAAAGATGGAGAAAAAGAGACAACTATGACATCGATGAAAGGGATGTCAAGATGAAAATGAACAAAATGAAATGGATTACAAAAATGTTAGGGAAAAGAATTTAACTGGGGCATCAAATAGGAATGTCAGTGGGTCCTCCCCAAAGAAGGCTCATGCCCTTAATGCCCTGACAAACCCACATTCAAAGAGTCTATAGGCTCTGGGAATGTCATTGGAATAAGAGTTAAAGTCTTAACCGCAAGAATTTACCAGAAAGAAAACAATGCATCAAACAAAATATACACAAATGATACAACCAGCAATGAGGTGAACAAAATGGAATGGAATCCCAAGAACAAGGTGGTGTATAGCCTCTTGTGTATTACATGGTTAATGGGACTTAGTAGATCCCAATCCAATTTCAGCCTCAACAAACCACATCCAGTGACTTTGCATTAATGCATTCAACCAATCCATCCTCTTGGAGTAACAAGAATGTCTTCACCCAAGAGCCACCACCATTCCGAAAAAACAAGGAGAAGAGAATGGGAAGGGAGAAGGGCCTTAGTTAGAGGGAACCTTTTATTTTAGTTCCATAACCAGTGCTTGTAGCCCAAATAATTATTTCGTCTAAGGGATGTGCTTTGAATTCTTACTTTCTCTTTTTTCTTTTCTTTCTTTCTTTTTTTGTGTTTTACGTGCTTATGCATGAGAACCACACCATGCAAAGACTTATTTTTATTTTCTCAGCTTCCGATGATTGAGTAACATCGAAATGGTAAGAAAACTCAAGAAGAAAACATCCAAGCACCCAAGAGAATGGCCAACACAAATGTACCAAGTTCCCTTGAAGTCACACCCTTTTCAATCCTTGAGTCCTTCCTTAGTTTGAGAAATGCCCAGTCACCAATTCGTTATAGTTCTTATTTAGAAAGGAACTATACATTTCTAAGCCGAGAGAGACCATAGAAATTGGTGGATGTATGGATGAAGTGAACTCATTGCCCGTCATATCAAAAGAACCATACCTTAGTATCAACATTATGACTTAAAGGTAAAAACCAAACATTAGCAATCAATAGAGAAACAATACAGACCATCATTAAGAACACTTATTGAATGAAAAACTTACAAGGTGGGTAACACACACACACACACAAAATGGAAAAGTATAACAATGTTGTAAAACAAAAAAAAAGAAAAGTTAAAGAAATTTGTAAAACAAAAATGTGTACAACAAAAATGTGCAAAACAAAAATGTGTAAAAGAAAAACTAAAAAGAACTGAGGGCCCCAAATGATTAGCATAGGTGGCCATCTCCCCCATGACTGAATAAAAAGGGAGAGATCCGAAATAATGAATGCCTATTTGAATTTCTTAGAAGTGTCCAACTTTTCCCAATTGATGTTCTTAGATTAAGGGGTGGAAGTTGGCGATGCTCATATTCCAATGTATCTATGCATTCGTTGTTGGCATGAGTTATTCCCCCAGTTCATTCCATGCATGTTGGGTTGCTTTCTTGATTAGCTATCAACCACTGGGTGTTCTCTTGTTGAGTGGTTGCTACATACAGGCACCTTTGAATGTTATCCGTTGGTGCACACCGATTACATGCAGGAGATGTTAAATATCACATCACCCATGATTCCTGCATGTCATCACCCTCTGAGTCACTGTATGTGATGCATGGAACTTTCTTCTTCTTGATCTTTCCATAAATATTTACCTTAGATATCTCCAAGGAAAGATCATGAATCCCTAGGCATGCGTCTATTATACTTAGCCATGCCCTTCCCATTATAATTGGGAACTCCCCTTCGTTGTTGTTAACTTCTATCACCAAGAAATTGGCTAGGTAGGACCAACCACACATAGTGGTAACGATGTCCTTCACCAATCCCAAGCGAATGGTGATGGACTGGTCAGCCAGCTCTAGTTGGATATTGCTCTTCTTAAGTTGGGGAAAGTTCCAGGCTTGATACATTTCTCATGAAATTAAGTTAACTCTAGAACCTAAGTCAAGAAGATCCTTATGTGGTTCGTTCCTAGCGACTTGGAGGTAGATTAAGGGACTTCCAGGGTCAGATAGTTTCCTGGGAAGGTGGCCTACCTTGATCCAGTCAGTCATGGTATGTGGTAACATAACCATATGCGTTAAGCTCTGTTGTTGGACTGAAGGGTGCTCCGAAGCCTTATGTGTTGGAGGAGCATACCTAGACTCAACCACTTGTGGTTGTGAGAGATTGTCTAGGCTTTTTGTTATGAAGAAAGGTCTTCTCTTTTTGTGGTTGTCAGAACCAGCAGTGGGTTGAAGGTTTACGGCTCTTGTAGCATTGCGTTGCTATGGTTGAGTGGGCAGTTCCCCTTGCATTGTTGGAGCAGATGGTATGGGAACTAACGGTGTGAGAGAGGTGGACAGATTTGGAGGATGGTATAGATGTGGAGCATCTCCCAGAGGAGAAGGAGTCCTTCTAAAGTACTCCCAAACTTGGTAGTGATGTTGGGGAGTTATGTTACCCATGGAGTCACTTGGAGAAATCAGCTGCTGCACGTAGCAGCCATAAGGATTAGGTTTCCAATAAGGGTATTGATGTTTAGGTGTTGGCATCCCCCATGACTATGGGTGTTTCCATTGCTGATGTTGTCCAATGGGTTGTGGTGGAGTTCCACTTGGATAGTACATCAACGGTTGGTGGAACTGTCTTGGCTTACCTTGGGGATAAGGTAACCTTTGAGGTGTCTACTGTCTATTAAGTCTCAGGTTGAGTACATACACCCCAGACTCTTGTAAATGCGAGATGATTGGGCAACATCCCTTAGGATGGTCATATTGGCAGATCTCACATCCACCATCATTGTTTGTGTCTGAGTCCATAACCTCATCGGAGTTAGTTATTTTCCCCTTACCCTTGTCATGTGCAGAGCCTGAATCTCTCCGCTTTTTCTTGTCCTTGTCACTACTTCGTTCCTCCTTAGATTCCTCTACAATCTTTAGGACAGTTTCAATTTTACTATCTAAGGAGCTCCATACTTCATCTACCTTAGCCTCCACTTCCATTGTTAGCTTTTGAAGCGGCAAGGTTTTTTTGTTCAGCAACTCTTCGAGTGGTGACTCATCCTCTTCATCGCAAAATCTCACTTCCTTCTTTCGGAGGGAAGGATCATGGTTATATTCTTTTGCGCTTTCTTGTTTTCGTAGCTCCCCTTCTTCTTTGGCTACTTGTTCCAACAAGCGATGAATTTCATGAAATCTAAGTTCTGATAGTCTTCCTTGGGCATAAGTCCCAAGGGTTCTCCTAGTTTCATACCTTAGCCCATCTACGAGATGGTGGAGTTGATCCCGCTATGCGTAACCATGGCCGAGCAACGATATAACAATGCGTAGTAGCAGCCCATGGCAGCATCCAAGGGTTCATGTGTACCTTGCTTCCATCCTTGGATCTTCTTATGCAAGTTACACACTCTGGAGTACGTTTGATATTTATCATCAAAGAGTTCTAACATCGTACTCCACCTCCTGATGGTTTCTAGTTCTAAGGACCGGTACCAACTCTCTGCTTCCTTTATCAGTGTCCTAGGAAACAACTTCAATTTTTGCCACTTGTTTTCTATGTTTTGCAAGGTGCAAGCATCATGAAATTTCTATAAATGATTCTATAGATCAGCATTATATCCCCGCTCAAATCGTGGGATGTTGTTCATGTCTAAGTGCTTGATCTGGCTATCTTTTTGATGCCTTGTCGATATTCTAACTGCCTCCGTGATATCTAGCATACTCCGGGTTGCAAGTAAGGGTTTATCATGATCATCTCTTTCATGACGTCTATGATGTCTATGTTGCTCCCTACTTTCCCTTCATTCATGTCCTTGTCCTCTCTCTCAACTCTCTCATCGAGGTCTTTCATTTTACCTACCTCTATCCTCACCATTATGCTCTTGATGGTTGGGTCCTGTTGTGGAAGGAGAAGGTGAATGATGTGAAGAAGGAGAAGAAGAAGGAGAACCATCGCCATGACGATGTTTCCTACCTTCTCTTATGTGACTTTAGCCCCGATCGTGATGATGATCTGAGTGCCCTTCCTTGCCATGTGTTTTTGTTCCCTCAGTGAACAGTTGGCATTCATGGGGATCAGAACTAGGGTTGTGTATCATGGAGCACAGGTTTTGATACCCCACCTCCTCAATATCATTAGGAGGGGAAACATCATTTGATGGAGAACCCGTTATAAGTGCTTCACCATCTCCTATTTCACTTAGGACGTGCGAGACCTCTTTGCCCTTCAATAGTGTATGTTGGCTCTCCTGCTTGAGTCCCTTGAACGTTGTGCTTCTATGGGATGATAATCCCTTATGTCAAAGACACCTATAATGTATTCAGCATAGAGCTGTGTCATGCCTATCTGTGCAAGAGCACGGATAAGCATGTTAGGGACTGCACGATCTGGAGGTAACACTATGTTACCTTGCAAGTCTCTCCAATGCATCTATTCATCCCGATGGAAGATAAAAGTAAAATTAGGTATATACTCATCAGAATGAGTATATACCACCCTGTATTATTGAGGAACTGGCTGATTTTGGTTTTGTGTTATAGATTGTTGACTGTTTCTTGTATGATCCCTAGGTGGTGTAATGCTCTTGTGAGAAGAAGAAGAAGACATTGTGTCTTATTCGGTGTGCTAATTAACCGTTATATAATTTTTCGTTTAATTAACCCTAAGGGTTCGTTTAAGCTCCCAACGATGTGAGTGATTTCCTATGTTCTACTTAGCGCACAAACACTTAGTCCCTGGCAACAACGCCAATGATGAGTGGCGAGGTACCCCTACACTCAACCATAAGAATACGAGCGTAGCACACACGATCCGGTTGAACTCCGCACACTAAGTGCCTACACGCCTCATGGAACACTTAAGGTTAATTATTCGTTGTCTTCCCAGACTTATTTGTAGTTTTCACGGTTGTATCGTTAAGTAAGTCTGAGGTATATGATCTTTATGTCTTTTCGGTTTTATCTCCTATGCTGAGAGGTGAAGGGTTGAAGAGACTAATTAACTAACTTTAACTAACTAACTAAGTCTTAATTAACCGAGCGTCAGCATCCGTTCCCACTTACCGTTCACACCCTAAACCAATGCAACCTTGGTTACCAAATGCTAGTCGTTGCTGGGATCACCAAGCGTAACACACGTGCTTGAAACGGTCGTACTGAGGCACTTAACTAGGAGAGAAGGGTTGAGAAAGATTTATGACTAATAAAGCGATTAAATGGTAAACAGTAAATAACAATAAATAAAGTCCTATTTAGCCTATTCCATGCACTACAAGGTTTATCCAAGAAGTTTGTCTTTATTGCCATACACAAACATGTGTTCAGGTACAATATTTGCTCGAATAAAGATTCGTTCACTTTAGAGCTCCTACTGCGGGTACATGGAAAATATTCTCTATGGAGAGATCAAACTGCCAAAGTTTCGCTACGGTCTAAGCTTAGGATGAGAAACAAGGGAGAGCCGCCTCTTATATATAGAACTGGCGGCGGACCGCGATATTGTGTACACGATATCGTGGGGGACAACGCGATATCGTGGCCCATGCGATATCACGTCCCATCAATTGGTATATTTTCTTTGTACCCATAATGTTTAATATCTCGTATATTTGACGTTTGCCATGACATGTGGGGATGGGATGTCACAATTGGTATCAAAGCAAACCACAACCCAAGGACCATTCAAAATCATGGGTCGACTACAACATGAATGTGATGATAAACCTTGAAGCCACAACATATGGAAAGTCATTGATCATCACCAGATGTACCATATATTTTTGATGCAAGCAAGAAGAAACCTTTCCATTTGACTTCACACACAATGGATCAAGCATCTAAATCCTAGCAACTAACAAAAGGTTTTTTCATATATATCATTAATGGATGAAGATTTAATCACACCTCATCAAGCTTCATCAATTATAAGAGATGTTGGTAAGACAATGACACATTGGTCCAAGTAACTCTTATGCATCTTAATATTATAATTATTAATCGATTAGGGTCATTGTTAAATTTCTTTCCAAAAAGTTAGTAACCATGACTTGAATTGATCTTGTTTTATTGGAATTTACTATCTAAGTAATCTAGAAGATTCTAAGTTAGCATATATCAGCCTAGAAATGTAAGTTCAACAAAATAGGGTAGTTTGGTCTTTTTAATTTCTAAAAAAAAATCAACTTTATTTTTGAACCCTAAAACTATGTCCAATGCATAGTATTCATTGAAAAGCTTCCAACAGTACAAATTTCATCTCAATCCAACTTACAGTTTGAGAGACATTGTTATTTAAAATTTTTCGTTATACGTGCATTAAAATAATATTAAATTAGTAATTTATTATTTGAACAATAAAAAAATCAAAATTTTAAGGTCAAAAATCAATCTAGAATTATCATTTACACACATCAACCCTTACCCTATCATTGGCCGAACCACCACATCAACCACGAAGGTAACAAAATAATAATAATAAGTTAAAAATAAAAAAATAAAAAACTTTTTAAGCCAAAGGATGGAGGTTCAAATCCACCCCAACCCCCTATTTTAACAAATATATATATATAATTTAAAAAAACGTTTGTAACTAGGAGGTTGTTGGTTCAAACCCTGACCTTCTCAACCTTAAAAAAAATTATTTAAATTTTTTTTTAAAAAATAATAATTATTATTATTTTTAAAAAATATATTATTTTAAAGAAAGCTGCGCTGCATGCCTTTGTCGTCTCCACCCGCGTGCCTCTGCGGCCGCGCCCGCATGCCAACTGCCACTGCCATAGTCGCTGTGCTGCACACGCAACTCCAACGCCGCCTGCCACTGCCATGCCATGCCATGCCGCACGCTTTGCTTAGGGCGGGTTAGGGCGGGTTTGCTCTATTTTTCGGATTTGATTTTGATTGATTGACGATTTCGGGAGGGCAGGTCTCTCTTGTTTTGAAGTCGGCAAACAAGCAGATGACGATGAAGCAGAAGCTGCTGCAGAATCACCACCACTGACCATAGAAAGAACAGGGAAAACCAAAGAAAAGAAAAGGGAGGAAGAAAAAACCACATTCCAACGAACCTAACCACGTGCAGAGGCTGCTGCAGGAAAAAGGGAAAGAGACTCCTCCCTTTTTTTGTTTTTGTATATTGTGTTGAGATGGGAAGCCTCGCAGGCGGATTTGCAGATTGGCGGCAGATTGCGAGGAATATTGTTGTTATTGGGAGGGAGGGCTTGAAGAATCTGTGGTTTTGAGGGTTTCGAGGGTTCACAGCCGCCATGGTTTCCACGCGCAGAGGCTTTGCCACCAACAACAACAACAACAACAAGCGCTCGCCTCCTTCGCCGGATCCGCTCGGTGCCAAACGCCCCAAGCCTGATGTGCAGCAGCAGGAGAAAGAAGCCGTGCGCATGGATGATTCTGGAAAGTCTAAGGAATTGGCTTCGTCGCCACCTCGCACAGAGGATGATCACTGCCATCACTGCCACCCGTGCTGCCCATCATTACCATCTGCTGCGGCGTCCATCACTGCCTGCAATGTTGCCACTGTTTTTCGTGCCATCTATCACCGTCTCCAACACTGTCAATCACTGCCTCACAACGAAACGGTAAATTCTCCGTTATATAATGGAAAATTTTTAATTATCCATTAATTGACGAAAAAATTTAAAATTTCCATAATTAACAAAAAATTAAAATTTTTCTCATTAAATTGTTAGTTTAAATTTAAAACTTATAAAAATAATTTTTGAAATTAAAATTTTGCATGGTGATAGCAATTGAGATAAAAATTCCACAATTAAACGTATTTGGTGTGGAGTAGAACTAATATTATAAATTCAACATTTTAAGTTTTAAGATTTAATGCATAACCATGCAAATAGTCTTAAATTCACTATGGCATGTCATTAGTTACATAGCTGGGGTTAGTGTCCTCAAGGGGGTAGAAAGGTTATCAAAAATAATATAGTTAAATATTACTGAAAATCAGGTAATGTAATTATACATTATTAAAATTAAATAATATAGTTACATATTACTAAAATTATATAATATCATTAACTATTAATTATTCAGTTGATGTAGTAGATTATTAGTTGATGTATTAGTTAATGAATAGTTGATGTATTAGTTGGAGAAGTAGTTTAAGAAATAGAACAATCTTCAACTGTTAAGAAAAGGGTATATTAATTCATTCTGTAATCAAAACATAGGGCAAAATAACATGGAGACACAAAATCTTGTTTCAACAAGGAGTATGATACTCATGAAGAGAAATCCAAGAATCCAAGAATATGATTCTTGTTTCAACAAAAATCCAAGAATAAGAATGAAAGTTGCAACATACAACGTGCTTATAAGATCTCTAGTAAGTGACAAACAATATCCGCTATGTCCATCATAGGCCTTGGATTGGCACAAATATCGATACCCACGTATCTTAGCAGAATTAAAAGATTTGGATGTTGATGTCTTATGCTTACAAGAAATCTTACCATAGGAATTTTTATATCAATTTCAACTAGATTTGGAAAAGATGGGATACAGAGGTATTTATAAGCGAAAAGGTTCTTATGGAAGTACTTCTTTTGAGCTGTACAAATTAGCATATTGTAGAAATTACAACATGGATAGTTTTGCAATTTTTTATAAAGAAGCCAAGTTTGAATTGGTACAAAGATTTGAATAGAGTTTAGAAAATATGATTTTCAAAATTCCATAACTTCAAGAGATGGGAAAGAAAGAGCAATCAAGATTTCGGAAAAATCACATAGCCCTAGTAGTGATTTTAAAAGTTTATGTATTAGGAAGATCTGTATGCGTGGTTAACACACATTTAATTGCCAAACCAACATGTTTAGATGTTAGACTTTGTCAACGAGCATACTTGATTAAGCAAATAGAAGAAAGGTTGAAGAAGAAGTTATTCCTAAGTTGTACCAATCCAATTCCATTTCTTCTTTGTGGAGACTTCAATGCAAAAGTTGGAAGTAGCATTTATCAATTTCTAAAATATGGATATGTAAAGGAATCTTTGAAAAATGAACCTAACTTGAAGAAGATGTTTCCATCAATTCAGCATACAATTCCACTAGCCAATGCAGATTCTGCTTTGCATCTTCAATAGATAAATCATATTATAGAATTCAGGAACAGATGATGTTGATTGATAGCACTCATCAAGAACCACAATTTACAAATTATTCTGCAATGATTAATGAAGATGGGTCAACAACATTCTTCAACGAGACTTTGGATTATATTTGGTATGATACCTAATTCTTTAAAGTTACCAAGTTACTAGAGTTGATTTCTAAAGAAGAAGTTGAGAAGAATCAAGATCAAGCCTTGCTAACACGAACAAGACCATTTGATCATATACAACTTATGGTAGAATTACAATTACTTCCATCAGTTCATAAGGTTGATCAAGATCAAGAAGTATCTCACTCTTACTTTTATTTGATGATCTTATTTTTTTATTCATTATTTAATTTATATTTCAATTAGATTAATAAAATATCTAAGGAAATGCAAGTTGAGAATAAAGAATTTGCCCTACCTTCACTTGGATAACCAAATATGAGTTGCACATTATGTGATCTTGGTTAGAATTAGTGATTGGTAGTTGGTAGATCTTTAATTCACTTCTTATTGTTATCTTGGAAAATTAAGTAAGTATCAAGAAAGTAATATTTAATTTTTCATATATTTTTCTCACATATATCTTATTTGCAGAATAAGAAAGAGACAACTTTAAGTTAAAAGGAGAAATCAAATTATTGGAGCACAGGATCATGAAAGAAATCATTAGAGCTAGAAAAAAGATAGAGAATGTGGATTCATTCGAGGACGAAAGAAACCTAAGGGGGATAGATTATCACATCCCCATTCTCAAATGATGCAGTTGCCTAATGAAGGTGGTGTTTTTTCATAACAAGTGTTATTGTAATTTTAACAAGACCCAAAAAGGGTAGTGGTTAAGACTAGAAAGGGCATGTTGTAATAATGGATGTGTCTCTTCAGGAATTTTTGGGCATTTGATGTAAGGCATTTATACTTGGGGTTAGAGTTTGTGCTAGCATGGGAATGGCGGAGCTAGTACAAGCAAGTCATAGGGTGGCGGAGCCGGTATAGGCAAGTCACAGGAAGCTAGGTGAAGTGGGATAGGAAGGGCACTAGCTCACCCTTCTGGCTAGGTTATAAGCCTAATTGTGGTGGCAATCCTAGATTGCCTCTAAGGGATAAATGCCAAAGGAAGAAAACCCCAAGGAAAAACTCTCAGAGCACGAGCTGGATATAATTTTCCATATTAATAAAGCATTCTTTTCTTTCTTTTTTTGCATTTTTTCTATTTTTTTCTTTATACATAATGTTAAATATCATTTATATTTTGCATTGGTATATTTTCTTTATATCCATAATGTCTAATATATCATATATTTGACGTTTTTCATGACATCCAGGGACAAGATGTCACACTACCTAAGGAGGGAATGAAACTTATGCAGATTCGTGTGTCAAAGTGTTGTATTTATAGGCTGCACACATCTTGTGATATCATATCTATGATGATGTAGCATGTGCTACGATATTGAATAAATGACATCATACATACAATATTGTTAGTGGACAAAAATTAAATTTATCAAATAGATGCAGCATTGCACCTACAAAATTATAGTTGTGACATAGCATCTATGACATAGTAGCCAATTGAGATGAACCAATAGGGATGCTACAATGCATATGCAATTTAGCATCTATGATATCTTAGCCAACTAATGATTTATCATATACCTAAAGAGATATCATAGTTATGATCTTACTATTGGAAAATAACTACATACTGAAGCTTCCAAATAGAGTAGATAATAGGTGATCAAAGAAAAATTCAAATAAAAAAAATAAAGTAGACAAAGTAGGGTGATCATCAAGAATGACCTCATTGATACCTAGTTGAAATTTGTTACAAATTCTAGATGTCCATTTCCAAACATGTTGACCAACAGGATACTTAGAAAAACATGAGAAAACTAGTCTTCACTTCTAGAAAGAGAATATTGAGAAGAAACATTTCCCATATGTTTAAGACAAGTGCCAATATAAAGACCTTGATTAATAAGGCACCATAAAAAAGTATGATGTTTAGAAAAGGTAGAAGCTCTTCAAATATCTTTTACTTTCCTCATCTAAAAATATAATGATAATTGCATTTTCTATGCATTATTAAATTTGCTATGAATAAAATCATTCTTTGTAATAATATCATAAAAAAATTTTAAATTAAAAAGAAAAACATATCTATCATCCTTCTAAAAAATATGTTAAAAAGTTTAATTTAAATTGTTATAAACTTTAATTAAATTCTTGAGATTAAAACTTAAAATTTTAAACTCATTTTACCTTTTCTATTCAAACCATAAAGGCTAGAAGCTCCATTCCATGTAATTCATTTATGATACATATGTAGACAAGAAAATGTAGTGATATCAAATCTACTTCAAGTGGTACACAATTTAGATGCATTAATAGCCGAAGTTCCTTCATTAAAAGGAAGCCACCATGGGCTAATTTTCTTAAGCATATCTTATAAAACTATAATATGATTGTAATTCCAATATGTACAAATTTTGAATCATGTCTTTCACATTTGTTTAAGAATTGAATATCCAAGAATAGAAATGGCTTGAGGAAAAAGAAAATAGTGAAGAAAGTTATTAGAATACAAACTATTATCATTCTTAGGTTTGTCATGCATAAGTTTGTTTCTTAAAAGAAGCATCTAAATATGATCTTTATTAATGCACTTTGCAATTCATTTTGTAGCAAGAGAGATACCATGATTATAATAATTAATGAGGCAAAGTTCATCTTTCTTGCTACTAATGCGAATATCCTAAGTAACTCTAGAAAAATCTTTTTTTAATGTTAGTGTAGTCATAGTAGGCAATGTAGTCATAGTCTCTATGGGTGTCTGAGCTATAAAACTAACATTCACCATGAAGTCTAAGTCGACTAGGTTGGCCACCATAGTGTCCTACAAGCTACAATGTGCAAAGGTGGTATCTCAATGTTTTTCCAAGGCACTAAGTGTATTTGGATGCAATGGTGCTAGTGCCAAGATAATCACTACTAAATGAGAACGCTTACCAAGTGCATCAAAATGAAAAATACTAAATGCAAATGCCAACCCCTAAAATGTGAATCATGGGGGTATTTATAAGCTTAGGGTTGATATGAAGTGTAAATCGGGTACCATGTGGTAGAGGGATAGGTGAGGCTATGCTGACCCTAGCTACACTCCTACTAGAGCACAATGGTGCCATGATCTGGTGTAACCAAATGGACTCTAAGACTGTTGGAGTATCACTATGTTGTCAAGACTACACGTGCTAGAGTCAAAAAGACCATAATGTACCTACAAATAGTGCAAAACAATGAAATTTGGAGGCTATACTCTACGACTATGCTCTTTCCTCTTTCAAGTGGGGTTATGTGTAAGTACATTCTAGGATAAATGGGGAGTGAAAAAGGAGTTCAAATCACTAATCTTGCTTACTGGAGGAGTGCTAGAACTAAGATGAAGGCCTGTGCTAAGCTTTGATAGATTTTGGAGGCAATCCTACATTACTACACCAGATACACTCTAGTGTGTAACCTGACAGTTAGGAAAATTCTATGAAAATCGAAGTGCAGTGATAGCTATGTTTTGGTGCATAGCAGGAAAAGTGAAAGCCTAGCATTGACACTTAAAAAAAATTGGAAAAACTTGTAGTCATCATCAAGGCTATGCTAGCTATGCTTTGAAGCATAGTAGGAGGGGTAGCTCTAGGAGTTAGAAAATTTGCCAAATCCCTCTTCCATGTTGAGCTAGCTTGACAGCTTCTAGCTTGACACTATAGCAAAACTGGCCATTGAAGTGCATGCTATGCTAGCTATTATTTAGAGCATAGAAAAGAGAGTGGGAGTGTATCATAACACATAAAAGTATTCTTGCAACTACTTTTTTCACTTAGAAAATTTTTGCAAATATGGTTCTATGCTTCATGCTATGCTGACTATGCTCTAGAGCATAGTCCGAGTAGTGGAAGCATGGGTGGAACACTTAGTACAAATTTACCTCATATTGACACTTAAATAAATTTGTAGTCAAGGTGCTGTTGCCTGAATTTTGTGGTATTTCATTAGCCCCTCTTTGTTGATGTTTTGAGGAGTGGCCTAAGAGACATTAACAAAGAATCTGAAACACCATAGTAGACATGGCACCAACATCACTCGTTGGTACCCAACTAGATGGCACTTCACTAGGCTCATGAGTGCTAAGTGATATGGTATGCTAAAGGTAATGGATGTAGGAAATTAGCTTGGGATAGAAAGGGAATGAGATGCAAATGATGTATTGTGCTCCAAGATGCAGGGTTAGCATAGTTGACAATGATCATGGCACCAAGGTGGCTTGTTGCTAAAATGATGACCTCTTGCTAGAATGTTTGTGAGAAAGTCATTACCCATAGCACCAGAATTGATTACCCTTGACATGTCGGCCTATCATTAGAGTGCTTATAAGAAGGCCAATGTGAATTCAAGGTTGGACTAGTTGCCAAATTGTGGCTTTGCTAGATTTTTTTCGAGGACATGTTTCACCCCTTTTCTTTACTTTTATTTTTTTAGCAAAATGCTAGCTACAAGATGCTTATCGTCAAGTGGACTACATGCCACTTGATGGGATTTGCTTAGAGGTAACTACATCACATCTATAGGATAGGTGTTTCCTCCACAAGCTGAGTTATGTTACATTTTCTTAGGCTTTGACCAACACATAGAGGCTTCCCATGGGATGAGTTGTGTTACATCCATCATGGGTTCTATGGTTAACTAAAAGAAGGGTGCCATGTGCATCAGAGAAGCTTGTAGAGAAGTGTTGGCAACCGTTTGGGACGCGACCGCCAATGAGTGTCCTCGAACAGGATTTAGGTGTCTGCTGGTCTCTGGCAACACCAAGGCCCAGATACCTCCAAATAAAATTAGTAGTTAATGTGAGTATGTGTGTGTGCTATTGCGGCGTGCAGTTGTGAGAAATGTAACGATTGCGTTGCGTGTAAACTACAAATGACTTACTTTAAAGAGATTCAGCCAACTTTGCCAAGTACTGTGAGTTGTTGAAAATTTCCTATTTTGTTCAACTACCTAGTCTACGCGGTCCTTATAATACCTACTTGTAACAAATAAAATTTTGCAAAAACATTTGAGCACAACTCCGCAATCTACTCCTAATTTTCCCTAGAGAAAGAGATAGTTCCACAAGAAAACTAGAAATAGAGCAAGATTCGATGGAAATAAGCAGAAAAGAAAAGAAAGCAGATTTGTGTAGACCTCAAATATTTAAACAAGGTAAAATGACACGAGTAAAAACTTCGCAATAAAGCTATCCCAAATTCAATATCTACGAATTGTTCTAACTTCCAAGGCTCAAACAAGCAATATCTTCAAGACAATCCTATTATGCTACCAAAAATTGCTGTGTAAACTACTACGTACGAGACTCCATTTTGACTAGATAATAGATGTCAATGATTGCATTCAAATAGAACCTTTAAAAGACTTGAAAATTTCTGATTGAAAAACCACGGGAATTCACTTTAAACATAAAAAGAAGCTATTCTAGTCCCATCAAAATACCAAAGATTCTTTGAACCCTCTCGACTACTGAATTGTTCAACGGCGTGACTACAAACAGAGGCTCTCTTACAACAATCCCAATAGCAGTTACCACACGTTGCACAATAATGAAATTTAGTACTAAAATGCTCTTAAGGCTTTTAAACACAAGCGCTTCTATGGAAAAATTTTAATAGAAATTTCTATCGGGCAACAAGAACAATAAGAACAATCTAAAAATCCCAAAATTACTTGCCAATGATGATACTATGTAAACCACTAGCTAAATAGTTTAAACAAAAAAAATGAAATGCATAACTCACAGGACCATGACAAAGAGGTTGAAATCTTTATTCTAGCAAGCCATCTTGCAAGCAACCGTTCACGATTTCTTTACAAATCTTCCAAGATCCCAAGTGTGATGTGTGAGATCCAATATGATGATGTATGAGACCTCCCAAAAGTCCCAATGTGATGATATTCCCCCTTCATCTCCCCTTTTCTTTTTCCACCTTGAAGCCTTTTTATAGGCTTCAAAGGTAGTTACATATGCAAAAATATCTTACCTAACTTCTCTCCTAAGTGACTTGCCCAACAAGTTAGGGAGTATTTAACTTAGGAAGTTAGGGAATAGATAAATATTGCTTTTGAAAACTAATTTCAACAATTTCATATAATTGTTCACAAGTATAGCCTCAATAATCTTTGCTTTTAGATTTGAAGAATGCTTATGGAGCTCTTAGTGTTTTAATAAACAAGGTGATAATACAATATCTACCTTGGCATAAATATTGTTGATGCCTTATTCTTAAATATTTTATGTACATTGGTACTCTAGTGAAAATGACCGAAAAAAAAATCAAATTTGAAACTCCAAGCCCGAATGCAAAGGCACTAGGCCTGGAACAGTTATCAAACATTTCTGAAATATCCTACTTCTGCTCGGAATCATTAGCAACTACCACTGTTGGAGAAGGCTTGGCCGCTGCATCCAGCATCGTTGCTACGTTCGGTTGCTGAGACAAAATCTGGAAACAAAAGTGATTCATTGAAAAGATAGCCCTGATCATAGGGTTTCGGTTGCCTGAAACTATTTTATTTTGCCCCAAATTCGCTAGGGCTTCCTGCGTCTTCATATTCCTGCAAATCATTCTTTAAACTTTCGGCCATTGATTTCAGGGTTTAGGGAAAATGCATCGTAGATCTGAGTATCAGAGAATACAGCATCAGGTAAGGTAGGTTAGTAACGGCTTGAAAATATTTTGTGTAGTGCACATCGCACGGTTTCGTAATTCCTTCAGCACCTCCTACTGCTGCGGTAGAGCCTTTCTTCTTTTTTAAATTTAATGGCGAAGGTTCAGTGGCATGGAATCTGCATGGAGGTCTTGTTGGCTCCGTTTGCCCTGGCATGGGTGACCATCGCTGCTTATGGTTTGCTATTTTTCTATCGCTCTAAAAAAATGAAATGCTGATGTCTGCTTCTTCTTCCTATTTTTTAGAAACGGGTTCTCTGAGTTACGCGGCGAGGCACACATTAGCGTTGTTGGAGGCAGGCGAATCAACTGCGTAAAACTTGAATTCGAATGTGAGTCCCTCTTCTTTGAATTTGTGTCCCTGCAAAAGAAATTTTGGCACAACGTGGCCAGTAGAGATGCCACTAATTTGGGGTAAAAATAACAATTGATTTTATGTGAAATAGAAAGCCATTTCAGGGCAGAAACCCTTGCATTCTTCTGCGTTGGAATTAACGTGATTCCTGTGATTCCTGTAAACAAAAACTAGCATTCTTCTGGAGTGTTTTTCTTTCTTTGCAACAACCTCATCCATCTTTCCCCATCGTGTTTGGTGGCTGGAACTATTTTTGTGCCTTTCTCTTTTTTTTTGTTTTGTTTTTGCAGTAAAACATTACCCAAACCTTACAATATTGACTTTGATATTTCTCCTTGATGCATCGATAACCCTTTCCAAATTTCGTTTTCCAAAGGAGAATGATGAATTTTTCTTTCCTTGATGTCATCATTTGAAATTGTCAAATACTCTACCTCCATTTAATAATTTTCTACATGAAACTTTCAAGTATTAAAACATCAATAAGGCACACCCATCATATATTTTTGCTTTGCTGCTTCATGGAATGGCTAAATGTGCCAACATTTCTACCCCCTTAAAAGCTTGAAGAAATTTATGCCTCATTTTGAAACTAAAACATACTAAAATTTTCATTGAATTTTTACATTCAAAATAAATCTTTTTTGAGGAAAATTCCCATTTAAAATAAGGTGTGATGGGACAAAAACCTCATTCCTAAGAAAAATAAAATACTGTACATCATCAAGTCCTTCATGGGCTATTCTTGGGATGGAAACTGAATTGTGAGGGTTACCCTAGCGGGAATCCTCATCTCTTTCACCATTTCATAGGAGATTTCTGATGTGATAAAGGCAGTCTTGTTGTTCTCTAGCTTGGTGGAGCTCTCACCTTGATCTACTGGAGGTTTCTCCTCGGTACTTTTCTCATTTTCCTTCTCGGATGAGCTCTTTTGTTCTTCTCCATTAAGTCCTTCATTCTCATCTTGAGAGACAAAAGCTTCTCCCCATCCCCATGATGACTCTTCATAGTTTGGTGGCTCTTCTCCTTTTTCTTCTTCTTTGGAACAATCTTGATATCACCTCCAAACATTGGAATCTATATCCAAACCTTTAGTAAGAAAAGAAAATTCATCGGATAGC
>MNCI01004658.1:0-15485 GCA_015680685.1 Gnetum montanum
CTATCTAAACCACTAGCTAAGCAATATAACAAAACAAAAAATGAATGCATAACTCACAGGACCATGACAAAGAGGTTGAAATCTTTATTCTAGCAAGCCATCTTGCAAACAATCTTCTTTACATTCCAAGTATGATGTGTGAGACCCAATGTGATATCTCTTGTGATCTCTCCTAAGTCCTTAACCCTTGAAGCCTTTTTATAGGGTTCCAAGGTAGGTAGGGAAGTTACATATTCAAAATATCTTACCTATCTTCTCTCCCAAGTAACTTAGCCAACCAATAGGAGATTACTTACTAAATGTCCTAGCTAACTTTATTCCCAAGTAATTGAGCTATCCAATTATAAAATTACTTGCCCAACAAGCTAGGAGATTTTTTATCCAACAAGTTAGGTAAGTTACAACAATTTTGGATGGTTGCAACCACCAAAGAGATAAAAAAGGCTAAAATTTAGTTACAAATATTATAGTTATAAATTAAAGGGATAATAGCCATATGTTCCTTTCATAAGATATTGCATGAATATCTCATAATTGTTCTATTTTTTTTAAATCATAAAAAATATTTTATTTCATATAGTGATGGGGTAATAACCATGAATTTGATACATGGGCTGATATGTATAATGCATAAGTGGAGATGTAATTCATATGTTAATTTGTAGCATTCCTAATGTGATCTAATTTAATTTCATCAGGAAATTACTTGTAAGTCTTATTTATCTAAATATTTAGTTAAAAACTAGAACTTAAGCTAGCCTAATTTAATTTAAATTCCTAAATGTCCCTAAGCTATAATGATTTTATAAAAATCTAATTTAATCTTTCCCCCTTTTGAAGTAGTGGTGGTTAACTTTATACACTTCAAAATTTGGAATACCAGAAATACGAGCCCGAAGGCGAAGCCATCGATCCTGCAACCGATTTCTTGATTGAAGACGTTCCAGCAACTGCCTCCACGGGAGAATACCCTGCCGCCGGATTAGGAAACGTCACTCTGTGTTCCATCTGGATCAGCAATTGTCATAACCTCTGGAAAATGCCTGCAATTTTGATATCAAGGTTCGAGGATTTTGGTTCTGCACTTTCGGTTATCCTCCGGTCGCGGTGGCCTACGCTAAAATCGACGAGCAAAAGGCAACGATTTCAAAGGCCAGATTGTTTTGATGCCCGCGGTAGATGCAACAAAATCAGCAGCGACAATGGTGGTCTTGAATGGTTCTCAGTGTTAAGGGTTTCGGGTCTCTGCACAACACCTGTTTTAAATTTCCGTTAGTTGAAGCCATGAAACTGTTGGACAATCGACAACACTGTAGGGATAGGGCTTTCAGCTTTTGATGTTATTTTGATTCAAAATATATCCGTGATCACACGCGTTTTTGCTTCTTTCTTCCGGTGCTGAGCTGAGTAAAATTTTGTTTTTTTTGGGGGAAAACTGCTCATTTTTCCTTTCTACAAATGTATGTGCAGATGCCGTTTTAGTTGCCCCTTTTTGCTTGAGTACGCCAGTCCTCCGCTGTCTCCATTTCCTTCATGTGCGCTTGCCTTCGGATCTGATTCTTGTGTCGGATTTTTCACATTATTCAAGTTTGAAGATTGGTTCGTTCCTGCTCCAGCGGTGGCCATTATTTTTCCTGTTTTCCTTAATCGCGTTTTTCTTGCCTCCTCCATGTGCAGGGCTTTTTTTTTTATTACGACGGCCAATCCAATTCTTTGAACCTGACCCTTTGTTAATCTGATTTTAAATAATCCGATAATGCATTTTCAACATTAACAGGGAGTATATCCTTTAATAGCAAAGAATACCATCCTTAGTCTTTCTATTTTAATTCCATATAACTTAACAACCAAACACTTCAACATATTTGCTTGCTTCCTGTCAACTCACCATATTAAACTTCAGTTCTATGCCCAAGAATTGTGCTATCTTTGAAAAAAAAAATATTCCAACTATTCCATGTAATGGCTAAATGTGCCAACACCATCCACAGTGAGGCTTGAATATTGACCATGCAATTAGTGCTTTGATTTTGAATTGTTCATTCTAGTAACAAATCCTTGTATTTTACAAATTTATGAGATTTCTTATTTCTTTGATCTTGTCAAATTTGATGAATTATGAGACTATATGCTATTATGGTACTATGTTTTGCTTGTTCTTTCCCTTAGTTTTATGGAGCCTTCATGTTTGTCAAATCTTAAATTTTCTTGTTCTTGATGTTCTTAGAATGTGTCATTCATTTGTGAATTTTCTCAAAGATTTCAGATCTATTTGAAGAAGTTAGAAAGACATTTTTTGCCTATGTCAGAAATCTTAAAAAGATGTCTTCTTAGTAGAAAACACATCTTGCTAAAGTGAAAGATGTTTTTTCAAGGCCTAAGATGCCTTTTTCTCCTAAAATATGTCTTCCCTAGGAATAAGAAGTCTTTTGAGTGATGTATTTTGATGAGAAGTAGGTTCCTTTTATGGGTCTTCTCAAAGATTTCAGATCTTGTTCTACTCAAAATATATGTATTTGAAGAAGTCAGAAAGACATCTTTTGCCTATGTTAGAAATCTTAGAAAGATGTCTATTTAGTAGAAAACATATCTTACAAAAGTGAAAGATGTTTTTTCAAGGCATAAGATGCCTTTTTCTTCTATAAGATGTCTTTCCTAGGAATATGAAGTATTTTGATGAGCAATGGGTACTCCCTATGCTTGACCATATGAATCACAAGAATTCATGCATGACCCAGTCAAATTCTATGCATGGGACTAGTTGTGCATCTAGATTGTTTATAGTTAATTATCCCTCCACTTGAACTAGTGGTAGCATTGTCATGTATGGTTTAGTTCAAAGTGATGCATATGATGGTTGATGTTGTGCGGCCCTTAAACTAACTAGATAATAATGTAGAAATTAATTATTTAATCTAATTAAGAACAAGAAGATAAATTCTAAACAAGCCTAAAGGTGATGAGTGTTCATTTTGAGCTTGGTGTCCATGTTCTGAACTCATGTACTCACTACTGAAATTACCAAGTTTTATGCTACTAGGTGAACCAAGTAATAGCACTACTAGGACTACCAAGCAAATACATGTTTATGTTTGAAACTGGTTATTCTCATTCCATCGATTCATTAATATGCATAGAAATGTAAATATTAAGTATATGGAATGTAAATTGCATTAAAAGTAAATTCAATCTAATTCAAAGTGATGCAATGAATAAAAATCAATCTCGATCTTATTGCCATTCATGGAATATGTCTAGGTATGTTGCCACTCAAATAAGATGTCATACAACTGACTTAGATCAATGCAATGGACACTCATTGACTATTCTCTAAGACTATAGAATAGTTGTCTCATTCATTGTGATCCTTGTCATGGCCATGTCTCCTATGCTATGGATTACTACATCTTCTTTCTTAATGACATTACTCTTTTTCTTGCTCTAGTCTACATTATTTTCTTTCATCTTTATGATGGGATATTTTATCATTTTCACCTTACCTTTGATTATTTCTTTTTATGTCCTAGTCATGCTCTCCCTTGTAAAAGCTAAATGATGAAAAAGATGGTGAGGATGAAGAGCTATGAGAGCTATGCTAGTTCACTCTTCTTCTATGGTCCCCTATTGTTCTCTTACTTAGTGACTAGTAGACCTTAGCCTTGAGGTCCCCCTAATTTTAGGTTTAGTTCTTTCCTTTCCTTGGTTACTTACTAGGTTGAACATAACCATTAGTTAATCAAGTTATCTTCATCAAAGGGAGAAGGACCATGGTGTTGAGATCCACCTAATGGATATTTTATGTTCTTTTTCTTTAATTGTAATATTAGAGTAATCAAAACTCTTTTTTCTCTGGAAGATTCATGGTGGACCTCCATAGGTTGATAATCCATAGATGGTTGATCAATCATTTGGTACTCTAGAATGACTACTTTGAGCTGCATCTTTATCAATGTTTTCATGAACATTAATGAAATGGCTTGATTAGGTGGTAACACATTTTTGTCCTTCAAGTCTCTTCATTAAAGCTACTCATCCTAGTGAAGGATAAAATTGAAGTTTACATAGTATGGATCCATATGGGAGTAGACCACCTTAAGTTGTTGGGGTACTTCATCCAAGTTCTCTCTTATTCTATAATAAAGCTTTGTAAAATCATCCACAAGTGGGAAATGAACCATGCAAGAAGAAGATATCTTTCAATTTATTTTTTTAGTATTCCTAGAATAAAATATTATTATTTTTATAATGGAGGTTCATTACATTACTAAAATGATCTTTGTATTATTTAATTATCTAGACACTTAGCGCATAATAAAGATATATATCCCTAGCAACAACACTAATGATGTGTCATGAGAATCCCCTACACCTAACCATGTAGATCATAAGCATTCACACACAATCCAATTGAATTTTATGAATTATCTTGGCTTTAGNGTATGATTAACTAAGATTGAGGCATGATATATTTATATATTTTGCCATATTTTATGATTAAAATATTTAAAGTAAAATAATCTTTGAAATATTAATCTCTAATTAACTATGAAATTACTAGTAATCCAAGCTACCCTAATCATGAAGTATTTGTTCTCACTTTTTTTGGAAATTGTTTAGGATGCGATTGCCAATGAGTGCCTTGAATAGGGTTTAAGTGCTCATTGGTCTCTAGCAACACCAAGGCCCAGATACCTCCAAATAAACTTAGTAGTTAAACATTAGTATGTGTTTACTATTAGGAATGTTGAAATAGTTGGGTTGCATATAAAACTATAAAAACTATCATGGAAGAGATTCAACCAACTTTGTAAAATATTGAGTTGTTGGAGGTCCCTATTTTATTCAATCAATTAGTTTATACAATTCCTATAATACCTACCTATAACAAATAAAATTTTCCAAAAATCATTTGAACACAACTCTACCAATCTACTCCTAATTTTCCCTAGAGAGAGAAAGTTCCACAAGAAAACTAGAAATAAAGCAAGATTCAATGGAAAGAGAAAGAAAGGAAAGTAGATTTGTGTAAAAATATCAAATATTTAAGTAAGGTAAATTGATACAAGGAAACAATTTACACTAAAATTATCCTTAATTCAATATCTATAAATTGTTCAAATTTTCTAAACTTAAACAAGCAATTTCTTAAGGACAATCCTACTATACTACCAAAAATTGCTACATAAACTACCACATACGAGTATCTAGTTTGGCTAGATAATAGTTGTTAATGATTGCATATAACAAAGCTTTCAAAGATATAACAATTTTTGATTAAAATACCAAGGGACTATACTTTAAAAATCAAAAATCTATTTCAATCCTATCAAAATATGAAAGAGTTTTTAAACCCTCTATACTATTGAGTTGATCAATTGACTTGTCTATAGCAGAGGCTCTCTTACAGAAATCCTAATAACAGCCTTAAACATTACATAATAATAAAATTCTCTAGTAAATATCTCTTAATGCTTTCCAACATGAGCTCTTCTATGGCGAATCTTAATATGGATTACTATCATGCAACAAAGAACTATAAAAGCAATTTAGAAATCCCAAATTTAAATGCCAAGCATGATACTACATAAACCACTAGCTAAGAAGCCAAACCAAAATAGAAAAGAATGAACTCATAGGATTAAAATAAAGTAGATGAAATGATGTCTTTAGCAAGACATTTTACAAGCAATCTTCAAATTTCTTCTTTCCAAAATTTTTTTTTTTTTCGTTTCTACCTTTGAAGCCTTTTTATAGTGGCTTTGGGTAGTTACAATAATCATGAGAGGTTAAGGGTGAATAACAAGTATCTAGAATTTTTAATTTTAACCATCTAAGGAGTTACCACTTCAATGGAAAGTTTAGAGATTTTTAAGCAACATTTGGCAAGTGTCTCCTTGGTAATACAAAAATATCAAAATTAGCTACAAATATCTTGGAGTGTTGGCTGTAACTATCATGAAGTTACAACTTCCATGGGAAGTTTCAATTCTCATAGAAACTAAACTAATATTTACCAAATATTCATAAATCTTATCTTTTTCCTAAATCATAATATGGATATCCTTTAAAAGTGTTACTCAAATGTTAAATTAATCTCCTTTATAATACATCAAAGCGTTCCAATTGATGATGAGATTAAGCGAGTTTGTCTTGGTATCTCGACCATGCAATGGCCAATTCTCATGGTAATAAGACTAAATTTCAAGCCCAATGAAACATTTGTTTTAACAAAATTATGCCAAGTCCCATAGTCTCAAAGGTGTAAACATCATTACGGAAACTAGTAGCTTCTTTACACCAATAATGGAGGCGGCATTTACGTGGAGTCGAGGTGGTGTTTAGCTTCTTGAATGATTAATTTTTTCAAATTCACTATAACATGCTCAGGCTCATGCTTCCTGTAAAAGTTCAAGGACATCCCCAATGGCACACCTGCAATGGCAACTACCAAGTGGAAATGACAAAGCACCAATGTAGGAAACATCTAAAAGAACGATAGTGAGTAGTAGAGAAAAGTGTAGGCCATAGAAGCATTCTTTAACTAAACCCTAACCTTACCCTTGGAAACAGATCAGATACAAGTACTAACATGATTTTCATCTACATAGAAATTGGTCAAGAGGTTCTGATGCTAAGAAGGCTTAGATTTAAATGCATGATTGGGATTGCTACCGTTGGTTTAGCCTACACTAGTACAGAGTAAAGAATCAACGGTATCAACCATTGTTGGAGATTACAATGCAAAATCCATTTTTAATTTCCACTAATAGCACACAAGAATTCATCATGGAATATATGAATTTGGTTTTTCATCATTTGTTGACTAGGAGGAAGATCATTAATCCATCATAGGCCATCATAATATCCTTATCCAAGAAGGCTGAATACATTTTGTTCATTAGAAATTACAGTTGCCATCAATCTAGATTTGTGATCATTTTCCTTTACTTAATTAAATGATTTTTTTACCCAAGTTATACTAAGATCCCTTTCCTCTTGCAATAGCATTCTCTCATTTACTTAATTAAATGATTCTGTTACCCAAGTTATACTAAGATCCCTTTCCTCTTGCGATAGAATTCTCTATTTCAATCTTGCACTAACCTAAATTTCTGAGTTTTATCTTTACTTTTCACTGTTATAAAAATAGCAGCATAGAAAATTCTAAAATGATGATTTTGAATCATGAAACTAAATTCAAAATTAGTTGAATAATTTTCTAACAGTTTAACATTTTTTTTGGAAATTTATCAACTAGAGATAGCTATCATCCAATTTTACTTATAGATTCCTATTGGGTAAAGCATATTTTTAGTCTTTGATCAACAACGCCTTCATCTTGTATACATCATAAAAGTTGTAAATATTTTCTTGAAGATACAATTACCCGGGCAATTGGTTGTAACAAAAATGGATGAAATTTTTTGTGAAAATGATGAACCGGTATTTGTTACTTTGTAAATTTCACCCTTATGAGAAAAAGAATTAAATTTTGCAACGTCTTTGTGATGAAAGTTGTGTTCTTTTCCCCAAAATGCTGAGTCTTCAATAGTAATGTTAATATTAGCAGAGAAGAGCAAATCATTATAAAAATCACACAAGATGCTTTTTTATAACCATGAATCAAAGGACTTTATTATTGGACTTACACCTCTTCAACCATTCAACTCCATGCTTCAAGCATTTTTTGCTCCATTAAATGGCCAAAATGTGCCAACAACTTCCCTTTGGCATCATGAACTTATATTAATATTATTGGAATTACCAAGTGTCTATTACTGTGTGGACCAAGTATTCACTATTGGGATTACCAAACGCTAATATATTATACTTGAAGTTATCATACTTATGATGTTATGAAATAAAATATTAATTTTCTTACTGTAGAAAAGTAAAATGCATTAAAAGTAAAACGCTGAAAAGAAACTAAGTGCTAGTCCAAGTGTTGCAATGGAAGGAATCAATCTTAATTTTATTACTATTATACAAAAATAAATAGGTGCATCATGCACTTGAATAAAACTCTATACAATCAATTCAAACCATTCTATAGGCACTTAAATGAAATGTTGACTAAGTCATATGAAAGAAAATTGTAAGAACTTTGGTGTAGAAATGACCAAAGGTGCCATAAATGCATACAGTGTGGACATTTATATAGGTTTATGATTGAGGGGCATGAATATATCAAACATTACATTAATAGGATATGTCAACAAGGCTATTTTGATGAGGTTGTATTGATGCATGTCCATCAACAAAGTCAAATAAAAGATTCCTCATTAAGTGCTCATTAGTAACCAACCACATAAACTTGGTGCTAGCTTTCAAAAAAAAATAACAAATATAATTAGTTCATAGCTAACTAGAAGCCAAAACCAATCATAATAATCAACAACATGAGATCATAGAAATAATAAATCTAGTGGTGGATGTACATTACCAAAGAAATACAGACAAGAATAAAGGGTAAGTGAAACTCAACCCAAAATTACCCTTCATTACTAAGGTATAAAACTTGAATAAACATAAAAACAAGACTATAACCACATTTCTACATATTCTAGTGAAGGAACAAAGATGATAGGAGTCTAAGAAACCACTCAAAAAATGGAACTCTCATAACTAGTAGTAAAAATTCATTACAAGCCCTACAGAAAATCACTACTAATGAGGTGAAGTTGTAATGTTGACTATACAATTATTACACTTGTTTAATGGGGACATAATGCACATCTACACTTCATTAAATTGATTGGTAGAGACCAAAATAGAGGGAAAACCCAAAAACAAAATGGAGAGCATAAAATACCATTGCTATGATAAGAATTAGTGTAATAAAAATTGTCATCTAACAAACTATGAAACGAGTATTGATATAAAAATATAATATATTCATATTAAGAAAAATAAAGGTAACTAAAGCTATAAATTAGCTTCTTACATCTAGGTCAAAATCAAAATCCATAATTCCATAGAAGATACATAAATTGAAATGCTAAATCTTTGCAAAAACTAGAACAAAGAGACCCACACACTAATGTGTGGTTGTAAAAACAACATAAAATAGAATAACTCAAAATACCATGCAAACTTATGCAAATTCATAACCTAATGGAATCTTTAATGTTAAGTAAGGATCAAAGGCTCTCAATTGATTAACACCACACAAAGACTCAAGAAGATGTGCAAAACAATAAACTAGGTACAACAGTATGTACATCAACTTCAAATACACACATAGCTACACTTGAAAAATCAGTAGAGCTTGCACCTCCTAAGCCATAGGTCATCACAATGTACCACCTAGGCTTTAACATAAAATAGAAATAGCTTTAGGCATACTATTGCTTACTATAATTAGCTTTTTCATAATACACTAAAGGAACTCCCAAAAAGCTAGTAAAGCCTAGATGTAAAGTTCTATGTTATATACATACATTGAAACAAAAGATAAAAGCTTTCTATTATATCTAGCTAAGTCACTCTTTCTAAAAATAAGAAAAATTTAATCTTGAATAAGTATACATGAAACTACTAATTCTAATATAAATAATCAACTCATCTACTATTAATGTAAATATAAAATATGGAAATTAATTATTAAAAATTAATAATATTAACCCATCCATATAGCATACTAACTAAGAAAATAAACTTACTTATATTATCTCATGTAACATTAACACTTCCTATACCATATAAGAAAAAAAATGTAAAATCTATCTAATGAAATATTTAACATATAATAATTACTAACCATTAAATATAAAATATATAAGCCTTACCATAGTAACCAATAAACATAAAATACATACTATAAGCTAACACACACACACACACACACACACACACACACATATAAGATGCATGATAACTAAATATAAATGTTAAACAATGATACAATAATAAAAGACAAGGCATGAGATCACATAGATACGTAGAGCCAAGAGTGGATAGGCTCTAAGGATAGATACATAACAAGCATAACACACATATACTTGTTGAAGTAAAAAACCCCCAAGCACTGGTCAATATCCATGGCACCTATCAATTCATTCCATCTAGTTTAGTCCATAGGCATAAAATACATAAAATGCATAATCAACATTTAAAAAACATTACATCATTCCTTCTTACTAGAGCATCCATATAGACCATCATAAGAGAAAATTCATAATGATCTTAAGATAAAGAATAGACATACTAATTCAAGGTATATAAAAAACATAAGATGTTACATCCTTCCTCCCTTACGATTCTTTCTCATGGAAGATCTTAAGGTAGGTAGAATGTACATCTAACTCAAGCTCTCAAGTTTTGTTCTAAACATTATGACAAGTCCATAAGACATTTACCATAGGTACTACCATAGTCCATATTCTATACTCCATTAGATTTAAAATATAAATTAGTTACTTTATGTAGGAAGGATCATTCTAAAGCTACACTTCAAACTAATCAATCATATGACTATCATCAAAAATATACTTTCATAGCATTAAGATGTGGAACATATGATGAATATCAAAAAGCTAGGTTAGGAAACCCACCTAATATGCCACATCATTAATATGTTACAACATCTTAGATAGATTCATAAACCCTAGAGTAAGCTTGGATTTTCTACTAAAGTACATCAAGCACTTTAGAAAAGATACAAACTTTATCACTAATAATGAACTCTAACAACTTTCTCCTATGATTAGTGTAGGAGACCTAATGATCTTGTACTACTTTCAACTACTCCTAAATAGTCTTGCCTCACTTGGTGCTCTACATGATTAGGTTGATGCTAATCTATTTAAAGTTCTCAATCACATCCTAACAAAGAGGGGTTCTATTTGGTCTACTAGAGAAGAACTTATAAAATATTGATCATAAACTCAATAGCTATTATTGTAGGAAAGCCATATAGATGACAAGTGTTCATGCATAATATGATTGAATTTCATGGACTAGACTAGTTTAATCCCTTAGAGCATTGAGTCACATATTGTTGTCTTCCAAATCACATTTGTATGGGCTTAAATTATATGTATAAGTGTAATTAAGGTACAAAATAAAATTTTATTAATGAAATATTAAAAATATTAAAATATTAATCTAATTAATCTAAGTATAGAGAAGTAAATCTAAACTATCCTAGACATAGAGCGTTTGTTCCCAACTTATCACACACATCTTGAACATGTATTAATGTCACTAGGTTATCAAGTATCCATTATTGAGCATACAAAGTATCATGACTAGTATTATGAAGCATGAATACATTTATACTCAAAGTTGATCATACCCATGTAAATTTACTAAGTGTAGTCAAATGAAAATATTTAAGTGCATGAAATTAAAGAACAATTAAAGTAAACTATAAGTAAAGAGATTAAAACTAGAATTCAAGTGGTCTAATGAAAAAAATAGATCTCGATCTTATTTCTATCATTCTAATATATTCAAGTACATTAAGCACTTGAATAAAATTTTGAATAATCTACTCTATTTACTTTGTAGACACTTGATTAGAGAATTATAACTTCTACAATAATAAACTAATAGAGTTTAGCTAAAGAAATGACAAAACAATATCATAAATATGGTAGTTTTATACAATTATATAGGTATTTATTATGCTTACATCAACGTTAATACATTGATGAAGTAAAGCCAACGGTGATGCTGATGGATCGACACTACGAGGTCAACTCTAATGCATTGACATGACCCACTAAAATGATGTTCATCATATCCCCAAAACTAACTAAAAGCTCATCCTTAAGTTAAAAAAATCATAATTAAGTTATTTAAAAAATTGAAAAAATATAAAACTAACTCACTAATTACTTCAGGTGAAACATTACAAAAACTATTCAAGTGATTACAATTTAAATTTAACAAAATTGAACACATTATAAAACCTAGCTTTAGTCCATATACAAAGATGGACCAAGACATATGCCTCAAGTAATGTCTAGTGGTGGTGGCTCATGTAGTTCTAATGATAGCTTCTCATGCCTTGGTGCCAACTATGGCTACTTGACTACTAATATTGCTACTAATTTCAACTATAATGCATCAATTAGAACCTTCATATTCTTTTATCTTATCTTAGGATCATAGATTTTCTAGCTAGTTTACCTAGATTTGTTGTTGTAGATACATCCCATGGATAAGGTAAAGTAGGAAACATCTCTTTGGCACAACAAACCAAGTAGAAAATTATGTACATTTGATGTTGAACACTCTAATAGTATTTTTCAAGTCTTAGTAGTTAGTCATTTTTTTATCAGGTTTCTGTCACTAATCATTGATCTTTGAATTTGATATTGAGAATCTCAAGATTTGCATTAACTATCTCTAGGTTATACTCCATGTTCTTGTGAAGGTTAAACTTATCTTTATATAGTGAGTACAAGCTAGTCACCTACTTTTTCAATTTTGACCATGGTCTTCCAATAGTAAGCATCACTAGATTGATTTATTGAAGATTAGTAAGCTCTATGTATTTAGTCATCTCCTTAATTTACAATTCCTTCATACAGATCAAAGCTTTACTATAAGAATTTGGTCCATTAAAGATGGGATACCATGTATCACCTTGGACTTTGAGTTATTATAGAGTTTCATTGATATTGATCTTAGCAAGTTAGGTCTCTTTCTAATTGACTTTTTCAAGCATGCCAACCTATTTCTTGTAATGAGTTTTAACTTTCTCCTACTTTAGGATCTTGTTTTTCTAGATAGTAATCTCAAAAACTAACTTTTATCTTATTTTACACATCTTCTTCATTAAGAGATTTCTATTTTTTGTTGCCAATATTCTAACCTCCTTGTTAACTTTAATTAATTGCTACTATAGATACTTAAGATATTCTTCTAGTTATTATTTTCATTTTTTCATCTTAATCAACCTTATATTCTCCTTGTCTAGGTCTTTATTCTTCCTGCACCCTTGGGTAAAGTCATTATTCACACTATTAATCCAATAATGATGCATTCTAAATGATTGTCTCCTTATCTTCTTTGACCTTTTTTTATTTGGCCTTAAGATAATCAAAGATCTAATCTCTTGTTAACTCAAGTAAAAGCATTACTGAATTAGACAAGTAGGCTCTAAGTTATGCAACTTCAACTACTAACTATTGATTAAAGATGATGGCCTTCGAAAGTTGTGCTTCAGTGCTAAAGAGTTTACCTATTATCTCAAGTAGTGTAGAATGGATTATTATTACATCTTCTAGAATGTTAAATACATCTAGAATTAATTACCCAATTTCCACTAGTCTATTAAACCCTCCCTCATGTTGTTCTATTATCATCCTCCTTAAATTAGTTCTTGTAAATATCTGAATATCTTTCATGGAAACAAAATTAAGTATGAATGCTATCGAAACTTTCAGTGGTTAATCAATATGATCAGAAATCACCTCTACAACCATCTCCTATTCTCAATATAGCATCACCACCACAATTACACATTCCTTGTCTTTTAGCATTACTAAGAAGGCTATAGCATTGTCCAAGATTTCTAGTAGTTGTTTAGAAGATAGTGAGACTACAAGTTTCTCATTGCTAAGCCTCAATTTAATGGTGGCTTCACTCCTTTGTGTTGATAATAGGTTAGACAACTCTTCTTACTACTAGCTAAAGGTCTTAATGACCTTATTTAAGTGGCTCATGGAAGGATGATAGTTTAAAGGCTCATGTCTAGGTTTCTATTGATGCTCTATTAACTATCTTAAGTCTTCTTCATCAATGTAAAGTATTTGGATAGTGGTGGTTATGCTTATTTCTTCTAAATTCATAGAGGTGTCTTCTTCTCCATCATCTCCTATCATGATGTTGTTGTGGCTTTCTGGAAGACATTGTTGGAGTAGCGAGCAACTCCTTCTCTTCTATAAAGTTTTTGATGAGGCAAGAAAAGGGGAAGACCTTGCTATCCTTCATATTCTTTATGAAACACTTTTCAATTTTGATGAAAATTAGCTAGGATAGGTTAATAGGTAATTTTTCATTAAGTATTATACATGCCTTGGTAGAGAAGGATGTCACTTTGCATAAGCATATAATTAGATTAAGGTGATACGTAGGTACCTTGAAATAAATTCTTTCTTCCTTGGTGAGTGCACTGTATATCTTTCTATCTACTCCATAATACCATTGGATCCACTTCTTTTAGCTTTCAACATTAGATTATCTGGACATCTCTCTTAACTTTGGTTCAATGTAAGGGAGATCCAAGGCATATACAATGGCCTCCATTGAGTAGGAAATGGTAATGCCTTTAATCTTGTACATTACATCTCCTTGGTGATTGTTATAAATGAGATATTTCTCATCAAGGAATCATTCCCCATTTGTGGAAGTTATGGGCCAAAGTAGTGACATCTATAGTTACTTATGAATTTTGTATGGTGTGAGTTCAAGGAATGATCCAAAGTTAGGCTCTTGTAATATGGAACTCTGGATTTTTTTATCTAGATCTTCTCTAGGCTAGCCTTTGTAAGAGTGAACTTAAGGCTTGGCCTAGATCTAGGTACTTCATCATACAAAAACTATCATCTTTTCGTTGTAGAAATCTATGGAATAGATTCCACCTCAAGCTCTTCTCTAAGTGACCTTGTGGCATGTGTCCCCTCTATCTCTTGATCCTAGTATATCTACCTCAATTCTCATCCTCATTGTGGAAAATTTTCTCTTCTCTAAAATGATCCATCCACTTTTGGAACTCTCTTAGATGGCATGTAATCACATGGATGATTAGTTATTACTCTTCAATTACTTTATCTTAAGAATTTGTATCTTCGATCATCCTTAAGTAAGTCTAGTTTCTCAAAAATTTAGCATAATGCTCCTAAGTAATCATAGTCTATTTTTTATAAAGGTCCAAAGATATCTAAGTGTTATTGATTTATTATTATTTTTTTCACTTATCATATTTCGCTACCTTGTATTCTTAGAATGTAACATGTCTAAGGTGTTCAAAATCTATGACTTGGTGTCCTTATAATGTAGAGCTTGACTTAGGGAACTCATAGCTTCTAAAATAGAAAAAATTGGATTTATGATTTGCAAGTTATCACTCTTAAAAGGTTTTGGGCTCTGAAAATGACAAAACCCCTTCACTCTTGATTGAGAATGACAAAAAAAGTTATAACTTCCATGTCTATTTATACTAGTTTTATGCTACATTGATTCTCATACATTGACGTAGGCTCATTGACAAAGCAACTACATCAATGCTACTATATGAATGTTACCAATGTTAAAAAGTCTCATTAGAATTTATATCTTATTTTTTCAAATTTCACATTAAACAAAGGATCAACTAAAAGCCATAAGCAGGATCTAGATATGAGGATAGAGTGGTAAGGCATATTTAGAAGTTCATGAAATTGATGAATCATAAATAATATGAACAAGGATCATGAAATGAGAGGTTTATGGAAATATGAGTCAAAGTGTTGATGTAATTAAACTTTGAGTTT
>MNCI01004659.1:6113-34439 GCA_015680685.1 Gnetum montanum
CTCGTCACTCATCACTTAGTTTTATTGTCATTTCTTTAATATGTTTACTTTAATATAGTTCATTATATTCTTGAAATACTTTACTTTTCATATTTACTAGTAAGGCGGAATGAGTGCATCTAGTTTCAAATGTATAAGCGTACAGCAAGCCAGGAACTGTTTCTTATTGCCATAGGATAGAGTAGATTTACATTTCTATCATTGTTTAGACTTAGATTTAATTTTCATCTCTCATTTTCAATATGCATAGGAGTAACATGATCCCACAACATCAAGATATCATATGCCTCACTTAGAGTTAAACCATACACTTACACTTCACTAACTCGAAGTGGGAAGACAATGATCTCAAATCGATTATCAACTTCTAGCATACTTACATTGTCCATCCATGGATTACAATTTGGTCAAGCATGTGCACTCATGACTTGTATGATGGAGTGTTGGCATACCCTATTGCTCATCACCATGCAACTACAAATGGTCTTCGATTTAGTATAACCTTCATTTGAGCCAACGATAATGACACAACGAGGCACAAACCTTTAATGAAATGTAGACTTAACCACGCCAAACATGAACCAAGGACTATAGGGAACTAAAAGAAAATGTATTCTTTAGACCTAAAAATGGCTAAGTGTAATTTACTAAGAAAATGACTAAGTATAAATTATTGAAAAATAATCTAAGTATGGAAAAATACTTATAGTGAATAAATTCTAAGTATGAAAAACATTAATAAAAGAACACAAAACAATGAAATACTAAAACATAGAATGTGGGCTTACCCCACCAAACATGAACCAAGGATTGTAGAGGAATGATAGAAAATGTAGATTTTTAGAGCTAAAAATGACTAAGTGTAATTTACTAAGAAAATGAATAAGTATAAATGATTAAAAATTAATCTAAGTATGGAAAAAGACCTATAGAAAATAAATTCTTAGTATGGAAAACATTAATAAAATAGCTCAAAATAATGAAATACTATGAGATAAGTTGTGGGGGAAGGGTCTAGGTTTCCTTCCCAAGTAAAGAAATGCTTTATTACTCAAATAATGAACTATTTGCCTCTAAGGAGGGTCAAACTACAAGTGTTTATGAGAAAACATAAGTATAACAAAACTAATAATAGAAGCTTAAATCTTGTGTAAAATACAAGTTTAAAAGGTAAATTTGAACCTTTAGAAGGTAGGGATGTGGATGATGAAGTTGCAAGAATAATCTAGAACCAGTTTGGGGTTAAAATGAGGCTAGAGGCTAAAAAATTCTATATCTTGAAGATGACGTTGAAGCCTAGAAAATTCTATCTATGGGAACCCAAGCTAACACTGGTCAAGTAACATTGAAGGCATGTTGGTGCTAGTCCTAGAGGTGCAAGTGTGATTGTGAAGCATGTTGGTGNACTTAAAGAAATTTTGCCAAAGTTTCTCCAAGTGTTGGTATGAGCCTTTCAAGGCCTTGTTTAACACCTGAACCAATGTTGAATGATGAAAAGGTCACGCTACGGAGCCCATGTGGCCAAATGATGATGTTAAGTGTTGAATTGGAGTGTGAGGAAAGTCATTTTGCATGTCTTAGAAATGCTAACACTAGCATCAACAACAATTAGCCAATTTCTCATCATTTTCTCCAATTTTCAATTTTGAGCTCCCAAGGTTTCATTTGACCAACAAATTNTGATGAGACGCGACTTGCACTGGGCCGCGATATCGCGTCTNATGTTGAGGAGCCTAGAAGGCTTAGAGATGAGGTTATAAGTCAATTGTCTATATCAATAAGTGGTGATGTTGATGTTTAAATTGGTGTCACCCATACTTTAGCCAAATTTTTGTGACTTTAACCAAGTTGGAGTTTTGAGCTCTCGAGATCCCATTAGACCCCTAAACTAATGTCAAATATTATCAAGATAAAGCTAAGGAACCTGAGAAACCTATGGATGTTATCAAATATTGCTCTAGAAGGTTAAGGATGGCAAAATATGGGACCCATGTGTGTTAATGCTAATGCTCAACATTAGTGGGAGTTAGCAAAAAGTTTTCCATTTACGCATGTTGTAGTCTTGGACTTTCAAGACCCCATTTATTGCCTAAACTAATACCAAATGCTATCGAGATGATGTCTAAGAGCCCAAGAAACCCATGAAAGATGTTGACTAGTAAGCCTAATGAGCATAGGATATAAAATACATCTTTTTGGGGTGCTGATGTTGGTGTCAACATTAGCATCAATGCCATAGTTAGAAAGCAAAAAAGAATTTAGCAATTTTCCAAGCTTAAAATTTCAACTCCTAGGATGCTAAAATTGACCTGAGAATGAGCCAAATTGATGTTTTTTAAGCATTGAGAAGTCTATAGACTTATGAAATATTGTCATATTCATGTATGAAGTGCCATGGTGGTGCTAAAGATGCTCTTGGAGGGGCAAACACTAATGTAGGATTTGCATCACCTCCAAAGTTAGAAACATTTTGGTCTAAGGGGCCCTAAGGTCAAGTAGCCAAAAAGCTAAAATTTGACTCCTAGTGAGTCATGAGACCTTAGGAAAGATATAGGAGGCCCCAAAAAGGCAAGATTTGGTCCAATATGTAGCTTCTATGTAGTTGAAGGAAGCAAAGTATTCATTGACATGAAATTCGTGTCACTTCCCATACTTAGAAAAATTTTGTCTTCTAAGCTTTTTCGAAGTCATCAAGAAAGGTCTCATAAGTGAGGATATGACCTAGGATGGTCCTTAGAGGTCTTCAAAAGCTACAATAAGCTCTTTTGATGTCATTTTAAGGCCTTTTTAGTTCTCATTCTTGGAGAAACAATGTTAAAACCACACTTATTTTGGTCATTGTGGAACTGAAAAAAGTAAATGTAACACTTACAAATCCTTTTATAATGAATAGAGTTATGTTGACTTGATCCCATAAACTAGTACTAGTCATAAGTTATTATTGATAATATATAAAAAGTACTATTTCTAGTTCTAGTAGTTCATAGCCATCATCTTTGGGTTATTGTTATTACAAATTCGATCATGCCAAGATTATAAGAATTTCTTGTGTTTTAGTGGTGTTGTTATTGACCTAGAAATGCATTTTCTTTTGAATTACACCTACTTTTCATCATGGGCTAGTAGCGCACTTACAATCCTCATTGGTTAGCTAATTATAAGTAGTTATCCTTAGTCTTACATGGGTTGGGCCACTTTGGGCTTCTTAACCAATCCACCAGTAAGTTAGGTTAGCTTCTCTAATGACAACTTATGAACTATTACCACAATGTAGTCTATCTTTCTCCCTTGAGTATTCTCGTAACTACTTGTCTTCATGACACTTTAATTCAGCTCACTCTACTAAATTTCTTAGGTTCATGATGCATTAATTTACCTTTGGGTGCTAGGCATATCTAAGACTTTAGCTTCTCTTCTTTTAAGTCTTCCTCAAGTACCATTTGGTAGAATTGAGGGCTTCTTTTTCTTTTGCTTCTTTTCATACTTGTGACTTAGAGCTTTCATCCATTCATTCAATTATGAATCATCACTTTCATAACCTCTTGGCTTACATACCTTTCTTTGATTGTTGTTTCAATATTTCTTCTTCTTCTTATAGATTTACTTTGTTGTCATCTATTATGTATTTTCCTTGTATCTCTATTCAAGAAGTGTGGACTTACACTCTTTTGTACCTTGTAAGAAGTTTGTGACTCTTGATGAATCTTTGTAACCTTTTGTAACTATTGGTGAATTAAGTTAAAGAAACTAATGACTGTATCTTCACTTGAGAGTATATTATAACATTGTGCTTGAATAATCCAATGGATACTTCTTGTACCTACTAATATTTGCAAACTACCCAAATTTATGTTAAAGTCATATGACAAAAGAACACATATTTCCCAACTACCCCAAAAGCTAGCCATCCACTAGTTAAACAACATGTAAAAGTTAAGAAGCTTACCCAGATGTTTATAGGAGCACCAACCCCCCAATAGGCCACTTCATAGCAAGTGCAACCAAGGGAAAGAAGCTACCAACAAGCCACATAAAATACCTTCTAACTTTAATAATTTACCATCAAGTTAGGACTCTAGAGGTAACAAAATCAACCTTTGGGAAAATGATGGGTGAAACACAATGCAAGCATAAGTAAGTGTTGACACCAACATCACCCGTAAACGGGGCCTTATCTTACACAATAACAAAACCTTAGTTTTAACTGGTTGTTAACCACAATATCAAACTAAAAGTAGTGTTCCCATCAACCTGAGAAGAGAAAGCAAAGTCTCTTGGCTTCTCTCTTTTGCTTTCCATATCTGGCTCCTTTTTCCCTTCTCCTATTCCATCCCACCATCTCTTGATCCCATATCCCTTTTTCCTTTCCATATTAGTGTTGTTGTTGCTACATGCAACTCACTACCTAGTGATTTCCATATTAGGAATGAATGATTCCTTACCTGACATAAACCCCTATATTCATACTTATGCCACATCCTACTACCAAACTTATAGGGAACTTTCTAAAATCCATATTAACACACTACCTTTCCACTAGCATGATCGAAAGACTTTCCTTTTTGGTAATCCCCCACCAATTGGTAAAGACCAGGATATTAGTAAAATCCTCATCATCCAATCCTTAGGTAATAATCCAATCTATGACGATGATAATACTTATATTGATCAAAGAGCTTGCTTTTGGGATTTCAATAACTTGAACACATGGATACTTAAGATTGATGGAGCCTCATCAAAATGAGGATGTGGTGTTGGAATTATGTTAATTCCACTTGGGAAAGCTCCAAAGCTTAAAGCTATTCACTTTTTAAAACCCATGACAAACAATATGGTTGAATATAAAGCCTTAATCCATGGACTAAAGTATGCTATTAACTTTGATCTTTTAAAGTTAAAGATTTATAGTGATTCACAACTTATTGTGAATCAAATTAATAGCATTTATGAAGATAAGGATCCTTTAATGAGAGCATATAAGATATATGTCTTGGAATTATTCAAGGCATTTGATCTTATCACATTAGAACATTTTTGTAGAGATGAAAATCACATTCATGATGCTTTAGCACAAGCTACTTGTGTTCTTGATCTTCCATTTCCTTATGGAGCTTGGGATTCTAAAATCATCATGGAAAAGGTTAATTGTCACTCCACCCTTGATAATGTGCTATCCTTACAAGTGTTTGATGATTCACATTAGAACATTTTTGTAGAGATGAAAATCACATTCCTGATGCTTTAGCACAAGCTACTTGTGTTCTTGATCTTCCATTTCCTTATGGAGCTTGGGATTCTAAAATCATCATGGAAAAGGTTAATTGTCACTCCACCCTTGATAATGTGCTATCCTTACAAGTGTTTGATGATTCACATTAGAACATTTCTGTAGAGATGAAAATCACATTCCTAATGCTTTAGCACAAGCTACTTGTGTTCTTGATCTTCCATGTCCTTATGGAGCTTGGGATTCTAAAATCATCATGGAAAAGGTTGATTGTCACTCCACCCTTGATAATGTGCTATCCTTACAAGTGTTTGATGATGATCATCAAATTACTCATTCTCTACTAGTCAAGGGGAGTTTTATGATTAGATTCTTGAAGCTTCACATGCTTATTCAAATGACTCAATTCTTATTAATGAAGTTTCACCCAATGTTGTTGCTAGGGAAGTTCAAATGGATAATGAAATTGAGATCCTACAACACAAAGATTGGCAAGTATTAGTAGAAATTGAGATTGCTTTAATCAAAAAGAAAATTTAAGAATACCCTATTCAAATAGGTAAACACTTACATTCTAATGAAAAGGGTATGTTAATTGCATTGTTGCATGGATTCAATGATGTTTTAGCCTGGTCCTGTGAAATTTAAAGGTTTATAATCCATTTATCATTACCCACACAATACCAGTTAGGCCTAAAACTTAACCTTTTAGATAAAAATTAAGACTAGTCAATCTTAAAATTGAACCTTTAATGAAGGAGATTGATTAACTCTTGGAATCTAAAATCATATATCCAGTGAGACATTCTAGTTGGGTGTCAAGTTTAGTTCCCATACATAAGAAAGCTGGAGAGATACGATTGTGCATTGACTTTAGAAATCTTAATGCATCTTGCATTAAAGATAATTATCCACTTCCACTTATGGAAGAGCTACTTCAAGTAGTGAATGGTGGACAAATGTATTTGTTCTTAGATGGATACTTGGGTTATAACCAAATTCTTGTGAATAAGAAAGATCAACATAAAACAACCTTCATAACAAAGTGGGGAACATTTCAATATGCCAAAATACCTTTTGGATTATTGAATGCAAGATCAACCTTTCAACGAGCTATGGATAAAACTTTTGAAAGGATGATTAAAAAACTATAGTGATCTATTTAGATGACTTAATAGTTTTCTCACGCAATAGAGGAACCCATATTTAGGATCTTAAAAATATATTTTTAAGTGTAGAAAATATGATATGATATTAAACGCTAAGAAATCTATATTTGGTGTACAAAGTGAAAAATTCCTTGGTTACATAGTGACAAAAGAAAGTATTACTATTGATCCTGAATGTGTTAATGCTATCCTAGAAATTCCTTATCCCTTATCCAAGAAAGATCTAAGAGCTTTCTTTGAGAAGATTAACTTTATCAAGTGATTTATTCCTATGTTTGTTGAACTGGTAAAGCCTCATAACACAATGCTAAAGAAAGATGAGGATATTAGATGGATTGGTGAGCGCAAAGATGCTTTCTTAGCTATAAAATAAGTTGTGGTTGAAGCTCTTGTTTTAGTCACCCCTTGGTACGAAAATGATTTCTTTCTATATGCCTTTGCAACTGATCACACAGTAGCTACCATTTTAACTCAAGAGATAGCTAATCATGAAGAATGCCCCATCGCTTATGTGTCCAATCCACTTAAAGATGATGAGTTAAGATACTCTCCCGTAGAAAAACAACTATATGCAGTAGTTAAAGCTCTAAAGAAGTTTCAATTCTACCTTTTAAAATCGAAGATTATCATAATTGTTTGAGACCTTGCTATTTTTGCTTTAGCAAAGCTTCAAGATCCTTCAAAAAAAAAGAGCCAAATGAATTATGAAATTACAAGAAGATGACATTCAATGGAAGGTAGTAAAAAGTAGTAAAAGTAGTAAAAGAAACTAGCTTAACCAAATTGATAGCCCAAGCATTGATCCTAGAAGAATCAAAAGTTCCATTTGAGCTTGAACCCGTACCTATACATGTATTACAACTTGAAAATAATGAATCATTTCCGTTTGCAAAAAAATGCTTAAATGACCCTTGGTATGGATATCTCAAATATTATTTAACTTTTCATTGTTGTCCTTCAAATCTATCTAAGTACAAATGTAAACTACAAATATCTAGAAGCTCTGAATTTACCATGATTAATGGTTATCTCTTCAGAAAAAACATTAAAGGAGTTTTCCTTAGGTGCTTAGATAGAGAAGAAGCCAATGATGTGGTAAATAGCTTACATGATGAAGGACACTTAGGCTATCAATCTTCAACTCACAAGATTACAAAAGCTAGTTGTTATTGGCCAACTATGACTACTGATGCCTATAATATATCAAGAACTTGTATCCAATGTCAAATGTTTAAAGGACAAGACCCTAAAAGCTCAGCACCTCTCCAACCCATCATTGAAGTAAGACCTTTTGCACAATGGGCTCTTGATTTTATTGGAGCCATCAATCCACCATCATCAAGCCAAAATAAATATATTTTAATAGTAATTAACTACACTACACATTGGTTGGAAGCTAAACCAACTAGAAGAGCTACATCTCGTGAGGTTATTAAATTTCTTAAGGAAGTTATCATAACTCAATATGAACATCCATATGTGCTAGTGGTTGACAATGGTCCTACCTTCATCTAGATAGAAATCACTAAATGGGCTATGAATAATGAAATCCTAATCAAATGCATCACAAAATATTACCCTCAAGGAAACAAATTAGCAGAATCTTCAAACCAAAATCTTCCAAGTGGAGTTAAAAAGATGATTAATGGCAATCCAAAATCTTGGCATGAAAAAGTAAAATGGGTTGTATGGGCAAATCGCATTTGTTACAAAGAATCTCTCAAGACCATCCCTTATGAACTAGTTTATGGTCAAAAACCTATATTACCCATCAACTTGCAAATCCCTACTTATGAGTTCTTCCTAGATTACCTAAATCCCAATGAAAGTCTCATTGCTAGATCTTATGATATTTGGAATGTTGAACTAAAATGTTTAAAGGCAATGGAAAACATGTAAAATCATCAAACCATTATTAAAAGATGGTTTGATAAAAAGTTTGCTGCTAACTTCTTTCAAATAGGTGATCTAGTCCTAAAAGATATAGAGATTTTGGGCAAAAAGGTCCTCAAACTAAGTTTTTGCCAATGTGGTTAGGACCATACCAAGTCATGGAGGTTGTAGCCCCAAATGTTTACAAGATAGCCAACCTTCAAGGTGACAAATTCACTAGAAACTTCAATGTGTTTGACCTTAAACATTTTTATAGTTGTGTTCCTCATGAACACCTAGTAGATCAGTAACTTAATAAATTATATATATATAGGTTGCATTAAATATGACACCTAGTTGAATAAAATGAATTTCATCTTATTGTATTTATATCATATTTTATTGTAGTATCATCCACAACATATAGCTATAGGTCCATATCCATATAGGTACATGCCTTAGAAGTAAACCTAATAGATATTTGCGTTCAAAACTTAATATGTTATTAAGAATACTCTATAGATTATGGGAATTCTTGTAACTCTTTCTTTCTTCATTAACTGAAATTGAAAATGAGTTCCTTGAGGTTAAGTCATCAAGATCATATCTTATGAAGTTACCTATTAACTATATGTTGTTTAATGGTGCTAACTTTGAAGTTGACTTGATGCCATGGCATTGTCCTTTGGGTTGCATTTGTTTAAGATGACATATATAATTTTGAGTTATTTCCATAATTTGGTGATCCATCCCAAATTGTGATGAGATAACTCAATGTGAGGAATTCGCGATGTGCTAGAAAGAATTTGAGCTAGCATCCCACTATTGGAACGTGAAGTTCATTCTTTCTTATGCTCGACCATGGTTCATAGTGATTACTCTTTGAGTTCACAACGATGGCACACAGCTAGAGTTCCTCCCTTTCCTTTAATAAAATAATAATTATCATAATAATAACAATTGGTTCAATTCTTTTCGCTAAAACCACGAAGGATCTCATGATTAAATTTGTTGACATATGTATTGAAGGGCTGCAAGATAGTACCTTGGTCTATTGATGTCTCTTAATAAAATCCTTAAAGCCTTGAATTAACTTCTTTAGGTATGTTTCTAATGGCATGTAGTATTAGGTTATATTTTATCTAAGAATAATCATAATTATTATGTACTAATTTGATATAGTATATATTTAAATGTATTACAATAATAATAATAAATGTACTGGTGGAATATTTGATGTTTTCTTTGTTGATTTGGTTGGGGCTTAATGTGGACACTAACATCACCCATAAACGGACCTTATCCTACATAATAACAAAACCTTAGTTTTAACTAGCTATTAATCACAATATCAAACTAAAAGTAGTGTTCCCATCAACCTAAGATAACTTCCATTGTCAATTAAACAACACTAGTGCTCTCTTAGTACACCAGTGCTGCTTACCATCGTGCTCATCACCCCTTGTTGCATTGCTTTGCGCCTCACCTACCTATGGTTTTGAAACCCTCTCCCGCTTAGTGCCAAGACTTAGTACAAGCATTGTGATTGTTGATCTTTACTACTCTGCCACCACAATATGCCATTTTGCCTGTTTGCCACCGCATGCCATGCTACTCTTCCATTGCCACATGAACCCTCTTGTGTGGCTACCGCTACTTCCAAAACCTATTTGCATGTGGCTTGATAATGCCACCCCAACTCCAACACTGTGTGTCGCCAGACCTCTACCAATGTATGCCACTACTCTCAACCTTTGCACCACCATGCTTTTCAAATCTTACACCACCGTGATCACTTCGCTGCTTTGCCGATCCCCTTGCCGCCTGCTGCAACCTCTACAACCATGTCATTTCTCTGCACCCTTTTGCTACCATGCTCATCATCATCCTAAAGTTGTGCCTATTCTCCTTACGAGCTGTTGTTACCCTCCACATCGTCATAGCCATCTTTCTGTTGGCATCTGCTACTTCCTATCATCGTCACTTGCTATGAACCCTTCGTAGTACCGCATAATGTTGCTAAAACCCACCACTACCATTGCCTTCCTTTGACTATAGCAATTTTTCTTTGTTTTTTAATTTTTGCTTCTTTTTTTAAAAAAATAAATATATATTAATAATAATAACCATAATATATAAGTAAATATGGATATGTTTTATTTACCAACTCCATGTTTACTCTCAATTATTTTTATAATTGATTGATTGACTTACTCTTAGTTAAATTTTTTTTAATTAATTGATTATTATCTTACTCTTAGTTGTTAATTGACAGGAACATATGGAGAAAAATAAGGAGGAGAAGAACATAAGGGCTATAAAAGCCCATATGCATAGATGAAGAGGATCAGTATAAGGAAGAGAGGAGAAAGCAAAGTCTCTTGGCTTCTCTCTTTTGCTTTCCATATCTTGCTCCTTCTTCCCTTCTCACTTCCCTTTTCTTATTCCATCTCACCATCTTCAAATCTGATATCCCTTTTCCCTTTCCATATTAGTGTTGTTGTTGCTACATGTAACTCACTACCTAGTGATTTACTACTTGGATGTTTCTTGTTGTTGTTGCTATTAGTCATTATCGAATGGTGTTGTTGTTTGCAAGCTATTGATACCACTTGTTGTAGCTACTATGTACTATCACCATGGCTACTTGTAGCCATTAGTGAATCCACTAAGTTCTCTCTTTTCTTTGCTTCATGTTATTTTCTTTTTAATATTATGATTTTTCTAAATTATTTCATCTTCAATATTTCTATTTAAAAATAATTTATTATTTTCAAATTTAGTGATTTTATTTAAATTATCAGTCACGTTTCTCTTCCACGAGACTATTCCCAGTCTAGTCATGCCCATAAGCAAGGCGCCCTAGGCAATAACCTTGTCAAACCAAGAACTTTAGGGGCATTGTGCATTAGTGTGCCTTCACAACCCAAATTTTTGCATCAATAGTAGGTTGCACCAACAAAGGGAAAAAATCAATCTTGGCCAAGGCAAGACACAAGCTATGAATTTGATACGCAATACTACCCCTCTTGAAGTTGTCTCATAACATGTTACTAAGATTGCTACCCTATAAACTAAAAGGAAACTATGAAAACTATTTAACATTTTCCATAAATTTGTATCAAACTAACTTTTGTTTACATGTTACAGTAGCTAATAGAAACATCCAATTAAAGTTAGCTTAATAGATTTGCATTTCATTATGGTTGCAGATTATGATTTTCTCTTGCTATATATATATATATATATATATATATATATACATATACGAAAGCTAATATACTGCAATTAATGACATGTTGTCTTATTTTTGCTCAATTTTAAAAATGGGAAATTTTAAGTTTTACCCATATTTTATAGGAGAAAGTACCCAAAAACATGAAAATGAACGTCAAATTCACACATTGGCAAGACCTCTCAATGTAGCTTCACCAATATAAACCCTAACATCAACATGTAATAAGGGGCTTCAAGTATGAAGACATGGACACTAACAAGGAAGGTTGAAGATATAGAGATGATACAAAAGGAGTGGACCTTTTTGCAATTCCTAACTCCCTAAGCACTTGGAATTTAGAATATAATTTATTCACATCAAGGGCTTGTCAAGGATGCATCTATCTACTTTAATTCTTTATAATGTGTTCCATGTAAAATGACCTTCTAACACTTGTGGGTAGTCGACATTGTCCAATAGTTAAACTCTAGAACTAAATGAACCTTGTTGATTAATATGATCCCTCGAAGTCATCTAGGATGGGATGGGAAAACTCATAATCATAAGCATGTTCTCCTTCCTCAAAGCAAGTGACAAACACATTCTTCTTTCATGTTCAACCCTAGAAGCATTGCATCTTGTAGTTAGTCAATTGCTTACACCAATAGGATTTGGAATGAGTCATCTCTAAAAGTTACCTTGCAAACCAAAGTTAGATTTTTCACCAAACTCCTCCAATAGCATATCATATTAACACACAAGATGCTCCAAAAGAGTGTCTTCTACATTGGATGAAGATATTGTCTTTGCATTCATGAATTTAAGTCTATAGAACATCTCTTTTCTCAATGTTCTTACATTAAGATGTTGTACACCATCATGGCAAAGTGATGTCGTGTCAATGGTAATAACTACTTCTTTCTACTACAATAAGATGTCATTTTATCCTCTCATATTCATCATGGTGCCCTCTAGACTGAATTGATGTGGGACATTTTATTGGAACAAAACCATTACCTTGTCTACATTAATGCTAAAACATAATCGTATATATTGTTTACAAGAATCATTGTGTTTACTAACATGATGATAATCTAAGAAGATTCATGTAATTAGATGTTTATGAGGTTTCTCACACAAGCCAACAACCGTGATGAAAAAGTTTTATGAAACACATGCCTCCTCCGTAGCTTCAAAACAACACTTCTAACCACCAATCAATCAACTCATCATTGAATAAAGTGGTCCATCAAGTAATGTAATACTTACCCTCAAAAGGAGAGTTAATTGTCAAAGTTCCATTTCTTGTGATTATGCAAGTTCCACCCTAATGAGACTACAAATAAAATCAACATGTCATACTTCTTGGTGTTGGTGCTAAGACACATGCTAACAATGTCGATGCATTCAAAAATTTTCCAACTTGTCCATTTCACAAATTCCTAGCCTTACCCACATCACTGCCACCAAAGTCGAACAAAATCGAGTCTTCCATTTCATGTTGTCCATGACCAAAAAACCCAAGCACACACTCTTCAAAGACTTGACTTTAGACCTAACATAAAAGAGGAGTCAAAGACCAAGTTAGAATCCAACATGGAAAAAAAAAAGAGACAAGGATGTCATCATTACTCCAATATTGTGTAAACACCTCGCAAAGGAGGAAGCAACCTCATCTTGGTGCTCCAAGCACATTATGGATTTGTCCTCACAAAACCCAACCTAGATGATGCTAGCCAAAACTATATTACCATCTATACTAATGCCTAAGCACAATGTGCCTTCCTATCTAATCAACCTTGATGCTACCAACACTACCAATTGATCAATAGGCCCACTAAGCTTCCCCAAAAAATAGTCCAACCTTCATCACATCCCTAGCCTACTCATTGGAGGTTGACCTATGCCTCTGCACTTTTATTCACAAAATCATTACAACACTAAAAAGCATTCCTACCTTGCTGCCAACTAAATGCCAACATAGCTTGTTATGCTTGGCATAATTTCATCTCCCTTGTGCTCCTTGGTGTCTTCCTCTTCTGATCCATTAACATCAATCCATTAACAACAATGAGCCTTATGTTGAAGCATGCCTTCCAAGGCACTTTCAACTATCACACATAATCTTACACAAGCCACATGTGAAGGAACCATGCATTGATGATGTGACCTAATCAAGGTCTTTTCAATTTTTTCTATAGATTAAACCATCATTTACAGTAATAATAAGATCTCTATTTCTCAAGTCATAAGGCCTAAGTTCAACCTTTGAGCATAACTACTTAAAAAGAGGTTAGGCTTTCACTCATCTAACCACTTTCTCAAGACCCAACTTAGCAAGATAAGCACTAGGCCTCTAAATGATTGGCCTGTTTATGGACCATCATTTAAAATGAAGGTAAAGTGCTTATTTCTCATGTCATAGTGCTTGGGTTCAAGCCTGAGCACAACCACTCAAAAAGAGGTTAAAACTTTCATTCATCTACCCTGCTTAGCAAGACAAGCATCAAGCCTTTATGTGATTACCCTTTCTCCAAACATGTGGTTTTCTAAACATATGTTTGCCATGAATGCTCAAACACAACAAAATATTTACAAAGTGAGTAATAACGTTTTTTTGGCTGATTCACAAAAGAAAAGTAACAGGAACTGCTTTGAAGTTGCTTTGGCATAAATGTCATTCGTTCTCTCGTATTTTGCAACAAATAATCCAGCTTGTTATTCTCTATTTTAAGTATGTGAAGCCTTCTACAGATGAAACACAAGAGCCAAAAACTAATGTACTTGAAGCTTCCCTTTCTTGATTCTTGTAATTTGTTCACTATCCCCTGGATACAGGGCTAGTATACATGTCCTGCATATTGCAAATGTTCTCAAGGACAGAGTTGTGCAGACCTTATGCAAAATGATTACCAACTTTACACTTCAGAATCAAATAATACAAAGCCAGGCACCTTTTACATAAATTAGCATAACATGTTTGATTGCACAAAAAAACATAAAAAAGTCTTCCTATTCATCCATTCAATTTTTCTCCGATAAAATAGTTGTTTACTATGACCAATATTTCTTTTTTAATGACTCACTAGCCTCCTCTGGAAGATTGAGTATTTCTCTGATGCCTTCACAAACCTGGGCAAAATTAAAATTAAAATTAAAAATATAATAAACATCCCTCGTTAATAAAATTGTCCTTTTTTACTGTTCCAAAAAATTGTTCTTTTCAGAAAACAATTGAAGTGACCATGGGATCAAAGATCGCATTCCACAACTAATTTTACTACATCAAGAATAATTACTTTGAAGTTTGTTGGCTAACTGGTACGCTTCTTTAAAACAATTTTTTTTTTTTGGGGGGGGGAGGGGAGGGGGGATTGATAGCTGTAGACCCAAGCTAAGTTAATATAACACAGCATGTATTGTGACTGGTGTTAATATCCCATATTGGGAAAATCTTTCTTGCAAATTTTCACGCATGAAGTGCATCAGGTGAGTCCATCATACCATGCAATTTTATTTCATTAGGAAATGAAACTATTACTGTTTCGAAAATCTCATTCGCACTCCGTAAAATGCTTTCAGACAATAGAAATGCTCACTCCGAAAGATCAAACAAGCTAGGCGCTAACAAGCATAAAACCTAGTATATCTCAGGATGCCTGACATTTTAATACATGCAATTCTTAAAGCATGACTTAGTCATAGCTTCCCTGGAGAAAGTAAAACGATCAAAACCCTTAGTTGATTGGTTATCATGTTTCTGTTTAGGACAGTAAGATCTATCTACAGAATCTACTGCAGCATCATCTTTTACCCAGGCAATTTTGTTGTCCCTTCCTTCAAATATGAGACACACGACTCTTAATCCATTATCTCTTACTCATAAACATTGTGAAGACATTATAGATGACAAATTACAGGACATTATGGTTTATGAGCATTTACTACTCAGGAAACTGCTATTGATACACCAGTAAAGCCATATTATGTTCATACAGATTTATATAACAACATTGGCTGATATAAAGTTCCACTGTTTATCGGATATTCTTACTTTGAAACACCATGGTGACCAGGTTCCCAATTAAGGCATCGTTGATAATTCAAGAAGTTTTTGGCACAAGGATAAGATAACGATGATATCAGTTTCTACAATGACTATCAAATAGAGAGATGCAGAATTGGCAATAATTCTAGGAGCCACTATGAACTTTCCAAATAAAAAAACTATAAATTCTCAGTTGGGAAAATGGTACAAACCAGTTTTATTTGCACTTTAATCTTTGCAATTTGTTCAGTATATTCATCAGCTTGTCTGCAGTCAGAAAACATGGTATTCACGCCATTATTATATTATTCAAAAATTTACTAACAAAAGACACAGGAAATAATCAATTCATCATAAAAATATCAATCAGTGCTCTCTTTTATACACGAAAATGCACCTATAGAGTTAGTATATTTAAATGGAATGTGTTTCTTAAAAAAGTTAATCAAACAATAGGTATCAGCGAGTGCACAATAACATCTAATCTCTGGACTGTAATATGATTACTTTTTAAGAATCATTTTAAAACCAGAATTTCTCCCCAACCAATGATTCATAGAAAAACTGCTGTAGAATTTCAATGCAGTAAAATGTGTCCAACTTCTCAAGGCTGCATTATTCAGTCAATATATTCCTTTATTGTCTGTTTATAAGATATTAAGACATACTCCCTTTCTATTTTTGGTGTAAGAATCTAGTATTATTCAAAACATTTTGTCAAAAAACAAAAAAAAATGCAAGCTATGGATGGTGCAAAGTACTTCTTTTCTATTTTATGTAAGAATTCAAAACCAAGAAGTTTCTCAATGTAAGCAATTCAATTACTTGGGTGGTTCAAGTAGATGGTAAGATTACCAATGATGTGACAAACAGAACTGAAACAGGATGGAGAAATTGGCAGGAAGCTAGTGGTGTGCATTGTGATAGAAAACTCTCTACCAAGTTGAATGGTAAGATATATAGAACTGCTATTAGACCTGTGATCCATATGATGCAGAATGCTGACATATCAAATAACATTGAGCTCAATGCCTACATATGGAGAGATGTCTATGCTAAGGTAGATGTTGGGTGTGACTAGAAAAGAGTGAATCAATGTCTTTCTTATTTAGGAAGTTTGAGAGTAGCACCCATAGATGAGAAGATTAAGGAAAATTGTCTTAGATAATTTAGTCATATGCTTGGAAGACCAGAAAATACTCCAATTAGAAAATGTCATTTTATTAAAGTTGGGGGAACCAACACAGAGGAGGACCAAAATATACTTGGATTGACAGCATGGAGAAAGACATCTAAGATTTGGGTATTAATGCCTATTTGGCTCTTACTAAAAGCAAATGGCATAAACAAACTCACACAGCTGACCCCTGACCCCATGTAGTTGAGATAAGGATTGGAAGATGATGAATACCTTGCTTTCTGCAGTAACAATACATGTTTTAATTCAGATAAAAATTTGGGCTTAAACAAGCTATAGAAATGCATGATCTATAAATATTCTCCTGTGCTTTACACAAATTTAAACCCTGAACCACCAACCAGACAAAGCAGCATTTTGTCTGTTCATCACCAAATTTGTGAATTGAGTCACACTTCCATTGTGTGAAAAGAACAAAAGAAGAGTGAGTACCCCTTATTTAATATGAGTAGATATTTTTCACTGAGAGGCCAACTACCTATTGGCTGAACTTTGTCATGGAAAGTCAATTATAATCATCATAACACTGGGCCATGAACTTTTTCATGGGAATTATTATGAGTATGTTTTGGTTAGACCTTTTCATTAAAAATAAATAATTATCATCATAATTACCCTAAGCATGGTACATGCATATCAAATCCCCTTAACCTCAAAAACATATATGAACATTTTCTGGGAATTAATATGGGTATGTAACGGCTCGGCCAATAACACTGAGCCAAGAGATGAATATTTTCACCTGATTTATTGTGGGTATGTAAGAGATGAATATTTTCACATGATTTATTATGATAATGTAATGGCTCAGCCAATTACCCACACAAAATTTAGGTTTAAATAACTGTTATGGCAAAAATTATTATTTAGCACTGATTTTGACTTTTTTTCAACATGAAAATCAATTTGCAGTGAATCAATTATGGGATTTCATTAATTTGAAAAAAGAAAAAGATTCCCCCATATAAAGCAACGGAGCCCTCATATACCAATGAATTAATTATTTTTAAAAACTTATTTTCTTCAGCAAATGTGTTTTTTTAATCATATTCCTCTAAATATAAACTGCACCATTCAGGTAAAGGCGGTTTCCACATCTATTATTAATGTGAATAAACTTAAATTAGATATGGTAGCATTATTGCAAACAGTTGGAAATACAAATTTGAAAGTCAGCAGTGTATTCTATGAAGAAACAAAATAAAGCTTAACCAAATAATCACAGAAAACATAAAAGAAATTTAACCTGGATAAAGCCTTCTCTTTCTTCTCTATAAAATCTAAGGCTTCTGACCATGTAAACTCAGCATGAAATCCCAATCCTATATCAACAAAAATCTGTCTCGTATCTGGGCTGGTGATTAAAATAGAATTCAAACATCAGAGATTGATTATGAATTCAATTCAATATTCAAAGTTTCATTTAAAACACTCTTATTGTACATGCAACATTTTTTAATTACGATAATGACGTGTGTCCACTTCAAAAAAATAACTCTGAATGTTATAAATAAATAAAAAAATTAAATTAAAGAATTTAAAGTAATGCTAGAAATTTCATAAAAAAAATTTAGCAAGCAAATATTTTGACACTTCATACTACATGAAGGAAAGAAAGCAAGCTGTCATTCCAACATCAACAATCCAAACATTCATAAAAATAAAGAGAAGCAATGTTTAGATTCATTGTCTAGGGGGGCAACGTGACATACACTTCAGCTTGTGCATAGACTTCAGATCCCAAATTGACCATAGTTCGCATGTGTGCTAATCCATTGCTTTCGAGCTTCTGAATATTCTTCTTAAGATCAGAGCTGTCAAAGCTTAAAGATCGCTGATTTTGGGAATAATTCAGAATGTCAATGTACAGAAAAGTACCAAAATGAAGAATAAAAAAAACCATAATGTGCCCCCATGAAAATAATTATAGGTCTCTTATCTATCTCTTGTGCTGTCCAAAAATATTAAAATTCCAATTGAAATGGGTCATGTCATCAAGGTAATTAAAATACAAAGCCAGTGAAATCATAAAAGTATAGTATTTTCAGTAACATGGTAACAAAAGTTCATGACACTTAATAGATTAATTTCTAAGAAGAAAAGCATCATAGTTCAGAATGAAATAATAGAAATAACATTTCTGTGGTCTTGTGAGGGTAAACAAATGCTCCATACAATGAGCTGTGAAGAGCTAGGTAATGTCTAGGATGAAGGTAGATGGATCTTAAGACACCATTATATGGAACAATTAGGTAAGATACACAACAAAAAATACATACATAATTTTAACCATTTGAGGCATGATCATAATTCTTTAAAGTGGAAAAAGACAGCTATTAGCCAAAGGATTAAATTCTACTTTTAAATTGTTAAATGAGTATACGCATGGATGAAAAATCCCTGCATTAAATCTCTAGACAGCAACGCTTGGTTAAGGGAAAACAAACATTCATTACAAAGTTGCAGAAGCTTATAACACATTATGCACAGACCAAGCAGATAAAGAAGCTATTTGTTGGAAGAAAGTGGGTTTAATTCCTAAGTTCATGTATTTTTGAATTGGCATGCAAAGAAACATGTTAGCAGACTAATCCCTCTATATTTCAAATCTTATGTTATTAATATAATCTCTTTTATTAATTCAAAAAATTTGTTAAATGGGTCCCTTATTAAAATTGGCCTGCAGTACCAAACAGTCTAAACCGTCTGCTTGTTTACTGCAGCTATCCACCAACAATCTGGAACAAGTTTAGATCTATCTGAATCCATAAAACTGGATTGCCTAACAAGCCCTAAATTTGGCATGACTTCACCAGTAGCACAGATCAAGCTAAAAGAAGAGTCACAATAAGATTGCCACTGTGTGTCTACATTAAAATTTGGAAAACCAGAAATTTCTAATTGTTTCAGAATAATTAGTTTCAACCCAACATCTGGAATGGAATTTTACAGAAAGGGTTTGTCAGGTGAAAGATCTTCCGTGATTAAATTAGGGTCATCTTCCTTCTTGAAGATGATTTCAACTTCTAGCAAAATCTAAATTACGCAATTTCACATGAGAGCTCATGACTAAATTTATCCATATATCTTTTAAATTTGGTAAACATAAAATATCTTAAGTATTCCTTTTACATAAAGATCCAAGGATTTCCTTTTTGTCGATCAGGGGGGCCAAAAAAGGAAAAGAAAGAGAGAATTAAGCCATCCACTTCAAACACTTCCAATCAATGTAAACGTATAGAAAAAAAACATAAAATTTTTTGTAGCTTGGATTCTACTGTAGTTCAAAAAGAGATGATATTCAGAAAAAGCAATGTCATACAACATAAGGCATTCCTAACTGTCATAATGTGAAAGGATACTAAATTTTGAGCTTTTCAAAGACCTTGTCCCTGCACCAAAACAAAACCAAAAATCATAACTTAGCTATCATTCAACATGTTATAATAGTTTCCTCTTCATCAAAAGCAAACTAGAATGTCCTTTTATAACTGATGAAAACAGCTCATAACTTTTACAATAAGATGAAATAGTATTTGTAAAGCAGCTTCACCAGGAATAGCAGGTCTCCTACCACGAGTTAATGGTGTTTTGATTTTTATACATGTTATAAATATACGAACACCGATTTTTTAATATCGCATGCACAATTGGCTATTGAGACAAGGCATGTAATCATTCAAGTTTTCCATTAGCTTACTCTTTAGTAGTTTGTAGCTGAAAAGGCTGTATTGCAGGCCAAGTAAACTTTTAAAAAGATATGGATGAAACATGTTTTCATCATGAGGAGCTTTCCAAAACCTATATGTGATCTCCATAGTAGTTACGGGTCATGTTAGTGATATTCTGTGGAAAATTACAAATTACGCGATAAACCAAACATTAATCAATGAACTTTGGCTCCTAGTTATACCCCAAATTTAAATTATACAATTAATATGATATTCTTTTAATAAATGTTTAATGTTGTAAAAACTCTTTGAAATGCCATTCTCGTCATGCAAATATTTGTCCCTGCTGAGATACTAATTGTTTAGCTAGTTCAGTTGTTCATGAAACTACACACATTTCGGTAAGCATAGTACAACTATAGCGTTACAAAAATTCCAATTTCTGATACTAATCCTTCCCAAATTCAGGCATTGCACACGAAAGTAAATTTTCGCCATTTTACTGCAGTATTTAACTTCATGCACGACAAAGACGTGTTAGAAAGACAAAAGAAACAAACACTGTATTCTCTGCCCACTGAAATCGGCTGTCTTAAGGACCACATACAGTAGAAATTATTTACAACGAGAGATACATTATGAAACACTGAAGAAAGAAGAACAGTTATCATTGATCTTATTATTTTGCCAGTACCTCTCAGCCACAGCTTTCACCAAGTCTGGCTTCAAACGGCGGTCTACGAATTCTTCGTACTTCGCGACTTTGGCTTGCCTTTCCGCGGACGCCATTTTTGCTCGCTGTACGCACTGTTCTTTGAACGTGAAAAGCAATATAGAAATGACTTAGCGGCTGGATTTGGTTACTTTAGGAAACTGGTTACGGTTTCGCTCTTGTAATGGTTATTCGCGTCGTTTAACTTTTCGGAAATCTTCTAGAACTACAAAAATAAAAACGCAGCGTTGCTTATCAAAAACCAATATATAACATAGAGTTTTTAAATCAAAAGTCTTACCGTTATGCTAACCAGTAATTTGGAGGTTAAAAAGGGATCCCAAAGATCCAAACCAAACTATGTAGACTAATGTGGAAATCGTAAGTGGGTCCAGCATTAACAATGACGTGTCAATCTAGTGGTAAGGATCTTGGGCTAGTGACCCTAGGTGCTAGGTTTGATTCTACCAAGTAACACTTAGTTACAAATTTAAAAAAATAATTTTGTAAAAGGACTTTTGAAACTAATTTGATAGATAAAGGGGTTCCCATGGACTTAAGTAAAAAATTTCAATTTCAATTTCACACAATGGTATCTTTGGGAGCAAATGCAAAAGTGGCAAACAAGCAGCATGACATGGACATCCAAGGCAACAAAAATAGAAACAATAAACCCAAAGTGGCAAGGACTAGGGCAATGGTGCAACGGGCATGATCTAAGTGAATGCAGCTAGGTTCAAGCAAACTCCATCCATGCTTCTCTGCTTTTGTACTTTGAATCTAAGTTTTTAAATATATTTATTTTTTAGGATTTAACACCCCTAAGCCAACTCCATCCCACATTGATGGGTTGGAATTCTTTGTATTGTTCGTAGGTAATGAGTGGCTAGGTATCCCTATGCCCAACCATACGAATATGAGCGTTCACGCGCAATTCGGTCGAACTCCGCAGACTGTAAGCACTTAACATGCACCAGACTTCTAACCAGTGAAACCTTGGGTTAGAACGGTCGTTATCATCCTAATCTCACTTGTAAAGTTCTATTATGATGGTTAAGTGAAACTAAGGCTAATGATTTTTATATCTTTTTAATTATCTTTTTCGACGACTAAGTGAGGTATGGCAGTAATGAATAAACTATTATCTAATCTCTAATTATCCTAGTGTATATGCTAACTACTCCTAGCATAAGCATCTGGTCCCATCCTTCGAGCACGTTCTGAGCATTTCCTAACACTGCTGGGCTACCAGATGTTAAGCGTCGCTGGGTTTACCAAGTGTTTGGATTACGTTCGAGATGGTCGTACTTATGTCTTTTACAAACTACGAATGAACTCTAACGATTGAAATTATGATAATGAAAACATAAATAATTGACGAGTAACTAATAAAGCATAAACAAATGATTAACAAAGCATAAACATCTTAAACTATTAAATGCATGAAACAACTAAGTCCAAATGCTACAAGGATTGCATGAATAGTTTGTCTTTATTGTCGTCACACCAATGGGCTCAGATACATCAACGCTCAAATAAGGATTCGATCGCTTTTCATACACTTACTGCGAGCACTTGGAAAATATTCTATCTCTTACAGGAGCAAACTGCAAGAGCTTCGCTATCACTACTCAAAAAGATGGCTAAATGAGGCGGAAGGCCCTCATATTTATAGATCGGGGAAGGGTGCTGCATATACGGGGTCCCGTTGACGCGGGGTGGCTGCATCAACGGGCCGTGTCGATGCGGCCGTGTATATGCAGCCCTGTATATGCGGCCCAGTCAACGCAGCGACTTTTAACACTTCATCATACCCCCACGACTGAGCAAAAACTCGTGCTCGAGTTACTTTACAATTTGGAAGGTATGGATTCTTATTTACAACACACATAACTTAAACACATAAATGACACACATATGACCTAACATCAATTTACCAAGTGCCCGAGTAACAGAGAAGGACAAATTACAAAAAATGATGGTGTTCAGAGACAAAATTGAACACCTCGCTGGTCTTGGAGCCTCTACAATGTAAGAAGATGTACAAAATTGCTGGAGGGGATCACACCGTCCCTGGGGGCGGTGGTTCTGATGGACACCCTCCAGCCTCTGGCCTGCGCGTTGGTGGCGGCACAGATGGCGATAACCCTGCGGTAGTTGCAACTTCCGAAGACAACCAGAATGCCTCCAAGAGAGCCCTCATTTTCTCTTCTTTGCTTCTGGGATTGTTCATGGTCCAGGCAACTTCTCCAATGTGTGCTAGAACTGGAATTTTCCAAGGGCAAGACAGCGCCAGGATGAGTTCTTTCAAATTGACAAACTAGGCTGCGAACTGTTTGCATTCGATATCGAACGCTCGAATTGATGCTTGCAGTTGCTAGTAGTCACTCATTCTTCGGGCCAGGTCCTTCGCAACGGTACGTTGGCCTTCAAAGCTTGTATAGAGGACCTCGAGTTCCACGTTTGTTGTTGCCAGCTTCTGTTTTGTTTCCTTGTGCGCCTGGAACTCACCCTCGTATAGAGAATACGAGGCGGCCACTTGTTTCTCTAGCTCTGACCATGGTCTCCTGACTGTGAGCATAGCCAGGTTTGCATACCGAAGGTTGGCTAACTTCATGTATTTTGTCATTTCTTCAATTTGCAGCTCCTTTAGGCAAATTTTCTCTTTGTTGTAGGCATTCAATCCATTGAAGATGGATGGCCATACATTACCTCCTTCTCTGAGCTGCTGGAGCGCTTGGTTCATCTGGGCCTTAGTGACTTGAATGTGCTTCTCGTTCACCTCTTTTGGCAATCCCACTTGGTCCCTGTAATGATTTTTGACTCTTTCAAACTTTAGGGCCTTGTTCTTCCAAGCGGCAATTTTGATTGTAGACTTCTGTTGCAATGCTCGAACCTCCTCCATCGACAGATTCCGATTCTCAGCAGCTAACCTTCTCATATCGGCATTCACCCTAGCTAGCTCTTCCTGCTGTTGGTGGATGAAATCTTTCATGTGCTCATTCTTTGTACCAACATTGCGTAGGCGATGAACTTCAACAGTTAGCTGCATGTTCTCCTGGCGAACCTCAGCGAAGTCTTTCTCTAAATGATATGCTCGAGCATCTGCTATGGCCTTATCTAGGATCACCATCTCCCTTTCATCCTCAACAACTTGAAGTTTAAGCTAAAGCTATTGGAAAGCTTCATCTCTAGTGATTTCAGGTCGAGGATGGCCGGGTCGGCAAGCTGGGCCCTTAATTGGGCAACCTCCATTGTCAAGTGCTGACAAGCAACTTGAGCAGCCTCCAGTTGCCCTTCCAAAACAAAGCTTTTGCCCCTTGCCGATAACAGCTCCGACTGGGTTGCAGTGATGTTGTCCGGAAGATCGAGGACATCCAGAAGCGGTTGCTTAGTTCCTATCAGTCGGTCCAACATTTCTTCATGTTGGGCTGCATCCATCTTGCTACATGAAGTTCCAGTAGACATCTGTACATCTTGGAGTCCATGGATGTCTTGTATAGGTGCTGCCAGTGCATTGAGAATGGTAGCAATGGTATCAACAACCACTTCGGCCGCAACTTCTTGTCCCTGGTGCTGCATCACCAAGACCATCGCCCCCTCACCATCCTCCAAGCATACCAAGAAGGTAGTAGCATTCCCTGAGATTTTAGGGAATAACTACTGAGTTGCAGTTGATACATCTCAGATGCTCGGATCTATTCTGGTTGGAATGGATGCTTGAGCGGCGGAAAATATCGGTCCTACCCTTTCAAGCAAGCTGACCGATTGTGCCACTTGCTCCAGGTGACTCATGGCAGGACGATAGACCGAAGGATCATCTCCTTCACCGGTTCTACCAGATCACTCTCACTGATTCAAGAGCATTTCTTGGATCTTGCAGAAAGACAAGATGAAGGGAATTAAGCGCGAAAACAAGAGGAAGGGAATTAAGTGCGAAAACAAAACAAAATGGGAGAACTTGGGTAAAAAAGAACTCAAACAAGGATGAAATCGAATGATGGGACACTGAAACAATGAACCAAGAAATCCAAAGGAGTGGAGAGTTAACAAGAAAAACCAAGAATATGCAGGTGGGTCCTCCCCATAGCAGGCAATAGCCGTAAAGCCCCTGCATACCCTCGACACCAGGGTCTGTGGGCCTGGGAGCCGATAAATTGTGTTACAAGTGAAGACGCCAAACCAAAAGAAACCCGCCAAGGCATGAGAGACTAACAAGAAACACAATGAACACACAACATAAAAAGAACAGTGAGGTGAGTACGAAGAGAAGCAGGAATGGAAGGAGAGGAGAAAATGGAAAGACCGAGTGTTAGCCACATGAAACCCCACGTGTAAGCGTGGTTAAGTGACCCAGTAGAACCTTCCTGAAATCAGACCCAAAACCATCCATGACTAGTGACCTTGTAGCTATAGATGAAGTCCCGACCATCCCCCAAGGAAATAGGAATGACCACACAGAAAACCACCACTCCAAGAAACATGAAAAGAGGGAAGTGAAATGGGACAAAGTTAGAGGGGACCAAGGAGGTCCCATAACAAATGTGGGTGGCCTGTGAGAGGCGGTCTAAGGGGGGTGCTTTGAATTCCCACAGTGATATGTTTTTTGTTTGTTTTCTTTTTTGTGTTTTTTTGTGCAGGGGAACCACACCATGTGAAGACCCATGCGTGTGTGCATGCATCTGACCAAGGGGTGTGCTTTGAATCTTCAATTTATTTGGTTTATTTTTGGTTGTTTTTCTCTTTTGTTTTGAATGAGGACCACACCATGCAAGGTCGAACAACCCAAAAACTTCCATGGAGAGAGACGTGGAGTGGTAGGAAATTCGTAAGGACACACCAGTAACCTAGGGAATAGAACAGAATAATGAATAAAGCATTCCCCTTGAAGTCCAACTCGATTCAAACCAGTGGGTCATCCTGCAGTCAGGGAACTACACAAGTCACACATTCGTTAAAATGTTTTTAATTGAAGGGGTTGCATGTGCATGACACAAGGAAAACCAGGAGATGATGAATGGGTGGATGGCATGGACTCACTACCGAGTGTATGAAGTGGAACTTCATAAAACCAAGGACAACCATGCAAAGGTGGGAACCGGAAAACTAGGAAGACAATGTCAGTACCCATCGTAACGAAAACCAACCGCGCCAAATAATAGGATGACGACAAAAAGTAAACAAAAAGAACACAAAAAGTGGAAAATAAAGAAGTGTAAAACAAAAAATCATAAAACAAAAAATTGGAAAACAAGAAGGGTAGAAAGCAAAGAAGGGGAAAACAAAAAAATGTAAAACAAAAAATGATAAAATGGTGAGGGGTGCAGTGAAATGGATCAGCAGGGATGAGGGTCTCCCCCACGATTGAGTGGAAAGGAGGAGACGTGAAAGATGGAACGTGGATGACCGGCTGATGATGAGGTTGTGACACGGGTTGTGTGAAACTCATGGAAAGGTTTGAGTTGTTGGTGGTTGACCAACTGCGTTCTGGTGGGATCCCCAGGTTTGTAAATTAGCAAGGCCCTAGATGGGAAGGTTTTAGAGACAATATAAGGTCCCTCCCATAGCATTTGAAACTTCGTCGATTGGGATATATGTAAGGGATTCCAATATAATTCCTTGTCTCCACACCGAAAGATGACCTTCCGAATCTTAAGATCATGTCTTTTCTTGTTGTAGGCCTTGTGGGTTTCATTGGAAAATAGGGCTACTAATCGGTTCTCATCTAGCATACTTAAGTTGATTAATCGCTCTCGTTGTGCTAGGGGTAGGTCAAGGTCGAGGTCACAGGTGGTGGATAGTGTCTAGAGTTTTGCTTGGATTGAAAGTGTTGGCAACTTACCGTACACTAACTCATAGGGAGAGTATCCAACAGGAAGTTTCCAGGTGGAGTGATAGGCCCATAGGGCATCGTTAAGCTTTGTACTCCAGTCCCTCCTGTATTTGCTAATTGTTCATGTAAGGATCTTGGTAATTTTCCTATTTGTGACTTCAGCCTACCCATAGGGCATTTAGTCTGCGAAGTTCGACTGGATCGGGCATGCTACGCTCATTTCATATGGTTGAGTGTAGGGGTACCTCGCCACTCATCATTGGTGCTGTTGTCGAGGACTAAGTGTTCTTACGCCAATTAGAACATTAGGAATCTTTCACATTGTTGTGAGCCTCAACGAACCTTTGGGTTAATCAGTTAATTAAGAACACAGATAATGGTGAATAGCACACTATAAGAATGACTTCTTCTCACAAAATTAACTCACCTAAGGATAACACAGAAGACAGTCAGCACCATATGCATAACCCAAACTAGCCAAGTCCTAAATAGTATACGATAACTTATACTCATCCCGATGAGTATATTCCTAATTACACTTTTACCCTTCATCAGGATGAACAGTTGCACTGGAGAGATTTGTTTGGTAATATAGTTTTACCATTAGATCGATCTGTTCCGAACATGCTTTTCCATGCCTTGGCACAAATTGGCATGCAAGACTTATTCGCTGAATACATTGCTGGAAGATATCATATAAGGGATTATCATCCCACCGCTTTGCAAAGTATGAGGGATGAAAGGCAGGAGAGCCAACATTCATTGTTGAAGGGCAAGGTCCCCCATGTCCTTAGTGAAATAGGTGATGAGGAACCCCTCACAATGGGTTTCTTAGAAATTGATGTTCCTCCTCCTCACAATAGTGAAGAGGTTAGGCATCAGGGCCTTCGATCAACTGTACATGCTACAGGCTCTGATCCCTATGAGCACCAACTGTTCACGGCAGGAACAACCACTCACACTAAGGACGGACACTTAGATCATTACAACGATCGGGGCCGAAGCAGCTGAAGAGAAGGTAAGAAACATCGCCATGGTAATGGATCCCCTTCCACTTATCCTTCATCTCATCATTCACACTCTCCTTCCACATCTGGGCGCAATCATCATGAGCATAACGAAGAGGGTAAAAGTAAAAAGGAAGATGAAAGACTTCGACAGGAAGGTCGAGAGGAGTTAGAACAAGGGCAAGGACGTAGGGAGAGTAGGGAACCACCACGAAGACATCACAGGCGTCATGACAGAGATGATCATGACGAACCCCTACTCGCAACCCGAAGCATGCTAGACATCTTAGAGGTAGTTAGGATCCCCACAAGGCACTTAAAGAACAACAGGATCAAGCGTTTGGACATAAATAATATCCCATGTTTTGAAGG